>PVJI01022390.1:0-25342 GCA_004026765.1 Micronycteris hirsuta | reverse complement strand
TTTAAGCAGAATTAGACATAGAGTCTCTGACTGAAACAACAAAAATAGAAAGCAAGCAAAACATAAACAGAGACATTGAAATTAAGAACAGTCTATCAATGGCCAGGGGGGAGTGGGGAGGGGACAATGGGGAGAAGCATTTTCAGGAATCACTGTAGAGGACACATGGAGGGAACTAAGAGGGAGGAGGGAGGCGGGGGGGAGGTGGGGACTGGGGGAGGGGGGAGGGGAGGGAGAGGATGCAAATAACTGTAATTGAACAACAATAAAGTAATTAAAAAAAAAAGGTCACAAACATAAAAAAAAAAAAGAAATCCGTTTTCTTGAATCTGCTAATTAATTTACCTAATTGCTCCATCTACTTCCCTGCTTCCAAAATTTTGTTGCTGCCGTTTCCTTACTTATTCTTATTTAAGGGTTATGGTTAAAAAAAACAAAACAAAAAAACTACTGTTACTGTAGTGATGTTTCAGGGAAAAAAAGCTAAAATAGATTCCGGTGTTCAATTTGCTCTCACTAATGGAAGCCACTTCTTTTCCTATTGTTATTTGTTTCTATTGTTATTCTCTTCTATTGACATATCCTTCATGTTCCAACATCAAGGACAACCATAGGCATAGATGACAAGTCCTCAGTCCGTTCTGCCACTGAAACTTATTTTAGTACTTACCAGCCTTTACCACAATTATTTTATTATTATCTTTCTTTGCCATGAATCTGTGAGAAAGACCTCTCATTGGCTCTTAGTATCTATTCTCCTTGTCGTCCATGACTAACACAACTTCATGAGTGCCAGCTGGTGCACAGCAACTCACACAGAGACTATATTCTCCTGATCTCTTGCAGTTAGTTTTGGTCATGTCACTAAGTTTGGGCCAATGGGACATGAGAAGTTATGTGTGCTGTCCAAGGTTCATCCCCTTGTAGTGGCCTTTGCCCTAGGCTGCCTTTCCCTGCTTCCTACTTACATGGAAGTGGCAACGACTGGAGAACCCTGGACACAGATGTGGTGGCAGAGCCACCCTGATAGTCCAGAACTGTTCATTCTGGACTATTATTTGGGAGAGAGCAACGAAGTTCTACATTACTTAAGTTACCATGTTTGGGCAGTCCCTTTGTTACAGCAATATAGTCTGTACTTCACTCAGTACAGGGACAGCATGAACCTTCGAGGTGAGACTATATCTTATTTTATCTATATCTAGAGCCTGACATACAATTAAGCTAAATAAATGAATGGATTTCCACAAGTACATCATCATCCTGACTGACTCTCCAGAAAAAAAATGGGGCAGCGTTTAAGGACTGGAAACCTACTTTACTTCATAGTACTTTTGAAACTTTAGGATGCCATAGCCAGTATTTACTTGGAGCTTTGCCTAATAACCAACACTATTCCTTGTCTAATAAGGCAAAATACTTCTGATAATTTTCTCCACTGCAGTGGCAGTGTTCATTTCTATCACTAGGTATAGCTGTGCAGCACTGAGTACTTCATGAAGGGGAGGGTTGAGAGCCACTGCAGCCACAGGTATTTGCTGTCAGTTATCAGTACCGCTTCTACTGTATGAAGCTGTTTCCTCTTTTGTTTTCTGAATGTAGCAGTAAAATAATGGTTTGAGTGGACATAGTAATTAACTCTCCAGAGATGGGAACAGGGGTGGGATGGTGCCAACAGAATACTTTTCAGGATGGAAACTATACAATGTGTTAATAAAACTACAGTCCTCTGGCTGTAGTTACTTATCTACCAAAATGGCACATGTTGATGACAGTGCGGTTGACCTCTGCAGCTTCTTTCATGTGTCTTTCCCCCCTCACTTTCTTGGACTTTGCTTCTAATTCTTCTCTCACTAATATTCCTCACCTCCAACAGTTCTCTGCTATACAATTACTTAACCTCTTCACTTTTTAGAGTCTGTTCATCTATTCTATTAATTCTCAGTCTTAAATGTCACCTTATATTTGCTTCAGTAACTTTTGCTTTCCCTTTTATATCTATGAAATCTAAAATTGTGACGTTTCAGTCATTTGCTTCTTTATTACTCTTCTAGTTTTCATAGTGATTCTAACTGGAAGGTTTTGTGCTTAAAATAAGTGCTAATGATATTGCATGATCTATGTAAAAGTGGCTAGTCAGGCAATATGATAAACCTTTTAATTTTGAATGAGGGGACAAAATTCAAGGGGCTTGCTAGACTAGAGTCTCTAGACCCTAAAGTACAGTAAATGTTTTAAAAGGGAGACCTGATGAAATCATCCAGAAGCACCAGCAAGACACACAGAGAATGAATCATCAGAGAGAAGAAGCTGTGAGAGGTTCTCAAACATATCCCTAAAATTTAAGGATTTCCTATACTTTTTCTTTGAACTATTGGTTCCTAAAGTGCTTTTTATCTCTATATCTATCTTTATCTCTGTCTATTGGTTCCTAAATGCTTTACGTAAAATCATTCTGAGTTGGGAAACCCCTCATCTGCCTTGGAGACTCACGATGTGTATTGGCGTGTTATGTTAAAAGCTCTGAGTCATCATGCAACAACCCAGAATTTCCAAAACTATTTGATCATAAAACATATTTTTCAAATTCTATTAAAAAGAGAAAACAAAAACAAAAACAAAAAAATTAAATTACACCTATTTCTATCATTCTGAAAAATGCTACTCTAAAGACAAATGATAAGCAATGCCTAAAATTTGAGAATCTACAACTTTTCTTCATAATACCTTCCCTTTAGCCAGGTTCTCTTACAGGGTTCAGTTTGAGCCACACAGTGTTTATTCTTTTGTACTTCTGAGGCAAGAGTCTATTACTAAGGCTGTCCTTTAGTCTTAACTATTTGAGGCCATATCACGTTAAGTCCTACAAAAAGGAAATACACTTGGAAAAGCTAAAGAATCAGAAGAAAAACCACTTTTAACATTTCTAGTATCAGAAAGGTAACTTAAAAAGAGATTATGGCCAAACATACAAAAAAGTAGAAACAAACAGGCAGAGAAAGATCACATTTTGCCAAGAAAAGACACTGATGATCTCTTAGGTGTAGCTTGATAAAGACCTTTCTCATGTGACTATTGATGTACTTGCCCTGTTAGTAAAGTAGAAACAAGCCTAAGAGAGGAGTCTCTGTTCTATTATCTTGTTATTTTTTGGCATTGAGATATTTTTGATGGCTTCTTTATACCCTATTGATACCAGTAGATGATCTTAAAGACTTACTGACATTAATACAGTCATCTGATTTAGCAAGGTGTTCCTAAATTAAAAATGAATCATTAACATAGGGAGGAAGGTAGAAAAAAATTTCATTACAACCCTGGCTGGTATGGCTCAGTGGACTGAGGACTGGCTTGTGAACCGAAAAGTTGCTGGTTTGATTTCTGGTTGGGGCACAGGCCTGGGCTGTGGGCCAGGTTCCTGGTTGGGTTGCTCAGCTCTCACCCCACTTTAAGTTACTTGTCCTGCTACCCATAAGCAAATTGGGCCATTCTGGTGCTGATTCCCGGGTGAGTGGGTTTGTGTACATTCTGGGACAACATGTGACTCTCCGATGAACTCCCCTGTAAGGCTGGGGGTTTCTCTTGCTGCTGCAATCCCCAGACTTTTACAGCCAGAGGTCTTGAGGCTTCAGTTTCCCAGGCTGGAACCTTGGTTTCTGTGGTCTGTCTCGTTCCGCAGTTGTTCCTCCCGGTTTATCTGCATATGAACGTGGGATTACCCAGTCCACTAGCTGCTGCCTTGCTGCGTGTCCTCACAGCACCAGCTGCCCAGCTCTGCCCCTCCTACCAGTCTGGATGAATATTTCTTCTTTCACTCCTTGCTTGTCAGACTTCCATTTAGTTAGATTTTCTGGCAGTTCTGGTGTTTTTTGTTTTTAAATTGGTTGTTATCCTTCTTTTGGTTGTGTGAGGAAGCAAAGCATATCTATCTATGCCATCATCTTGGCCAGAACCTCCCCTTTAAACTTTTAAGTAACATGGCTATGGAAGGTAAGTTTTTAAGAAATCTTTGTGTGTTAGCTACACTGACTGACAATAGCTGGAAATGTCTTCTCTTTCTCTTAGGCTAATCAAAGCCCTTTCTTTCATGTGAAAACTTTACCATGGTGATCCATATACTCACAATTTCATCTCTCACTTTTCTCTAGCCCTTGCTTTGAAAGCTATGTATGGGGCCAATGTGTTGGCATAGGTGGCCCACACTGCAGCATGATGAGAGGAAATCCCATCACCCATAAGCCACAAATCTATAACTCCACCAACAGGAAAACATGGTGGTCATTCTCTTTTATAACATATTAAATACTACTAGCAGGACCCTTGGGTTGTTTTCCAGTATTAATAATTTTGTGTGTCTTGGCTTTCTAACTACTTTTTTCTCTAAAGCTAAGATGGAGAATTAAGGGATGGCTTTTTGATGGAGATGTGAGAGAGAGCAGGAAGGGAAAAGAATAGGTCAAGGTCCCACTATCCAAAAACAGAAAGAAAAGTGGGAAAGCCCCAAAATACCCAAAATGAGCTTTACCTACTTAGCAATTTTGCCTACTGCTGGACCAGGCCCTTTAGATATTTGGTGTACACTATTTAGTTTACTTCAGGGTATACATTGCAATGTAGCATTGACGCAGTGTCTACATATGCTAAATCAATGAATTTATTGAAGAAAAAAGAATTCAAAGAAACAATTACAGGTTTTTCAAATTACTGATTAGTTTCTTGACTGTACTGATTATGCAATTACTCAAAATGGTCTGAATTGCCTGAGTGGACAGTGAAAATCTTTGGAGTATCAAATATGTTTGGCTACATGAGTCATCTTTCCACATTCTGTCTCACTTGTTAGAAATGATCCTGGCTTATGCTTACATACCATTTTACTCTGAACCACCACAAAATACTTTTGGGGGTGACTGCTCACTTCCTTCTTCTGTGAATTTCTTCTTCCCTAAAGGTAGACTGTCACAGATTCATTCGCATTGTATCTGTAGATATGTACATATACATATCTAATACATTTATAATAGATTTGTATTATATGTAAGTACATCTTAATAACTAACTGTGGGGGAGCTGATTCATTGGTCATTCAAGTAGCCAATGAGATATTTTCATTCAAGAAATTGAATAAAAGGCTCAGAGATTGAGAGAATTTGGAGCCAACAAAGTTGGAAAATGAAAATAAACTAGAAGGAAAATCCACAAACTCTTGTTGTTGGAGATTCCGTGCTTTCAGACACCTGTGTAAACAGTTTTTGTTTTTCATGAGATCTGTATTATTTATAATTTATTCCTTATTATCTAAACTAATTTGGCTAGTCTCTGGCCAATGTGGCTCCGTTGGTTGAAGTGATGTGGTGTAACCAAAAGGTTGAAGGTTCAATTCTGGCTGGGGCACATACCTAGGTTGTGGTTTGATTCTGTCTTGGCGTAGGTGCATATGACCCCCTGGGTTCAGACACTGACAATCCCTGGTTCAGACGTGTATGTTCCCTGGTCTGGGGACCCAGGGGCCCATCCCTGGTCTGCATGTGTTTGGGAGGCAACCAATTAATGCTTCTCTCTTGCATAAATGTTTCTCTCTCTCCCTTCCTCTCTCTCTTAAAGCAATGAAAAAAAAAATCCTTGGATGAGGATAAAATAAAATAATTTGGCTAGATTTCTGTTATTTATTACATATTACAACTTAATTTTAACCAAGACATTATATTATCTGGTATCTCAATATAAAAATATAGCCTAGCTTTCTATTGCTTCTAATAACTTGGAACTACAGTAGACTGCAATGATAATGGCACTTAATTGTGATAATCTCTGCTTTGTTAATTATGCAATTATGAACTGCCAATACAAGATCTGAAAATCTTTTTTTATACTGAAGACTGTGAGCTACAGTTAAGAGGGTAGGCATCAAATGTGGTCCCTTTAAACAAAACACACAAAACTGTTAGGTGTAAGCATTTTAAAAGGTCTCTTAAGGAGAAATATAAAATGTTCACATTGCTTATTTTTAAAAAGAAGAGCAGAAAACATAAAGTAAACCACCTTTAAACATTAACTTCACATTTTGAAGCGGTAAAGTAAAAAACAGACATAGGGGACCAGAGAGATAAATAAGGGGAGATAAGCTACAGAGAAAATGCAAGTATGAGACACATTAAAATTAAAAGGAAGGAGAGAAAAAGAAGGGTGAAGGAAACTATGAGTAGAAATAGACAAGGGAAAGACTAAAATAAGGTGAAGGACAGGTAACACACATGTGGAAGAGAAAGATACACAGAAGAGCAGCTAAAGGAAAAGAGATGAAGCAGGCAGAAGGTGAGGGAGAGGCCTAGTATGCTTAGTAGAACTAGTGGCCAACCTGAGATTTTTTTGTGGGGTCGGAGGGGGAAGGCTATCCCTTATTTAGCACTTACTGCTTACAACCCTTTGCTAAGATAAGTTTGCTAGGTAACTAATCAATGTCTGCAGGTCTTCCACTGCTCCAAACCTCCAAAGTTTAGTGGTTGGGCCAAAAAAAAAAAAAAAAAGTGACTAAAGCAATTCATTAAGGCAGTGTTTCTCAAATTATTCTCTTTAGAACACCAGTTATCATAGATTTCCTCATGTCAAAAATTGTCCCTTAAATAAATTTTGAAAGGTAGTTTAATCAAAGTTAAACAGATGGCCTTGCCACAGTACTTCTTAGAGCCTCAATGATATACATTTCTAAGACAGTGCTATATGGAATACAGGGATTTCTAAACTTATTTGATCACAGAATCCATTTTTTAAAAAAGATTTTATTTGTTTAAAGATAGGGTAAGGAAGGGAGAAATGGAGAGAGGATCATCGATGTCAGAGAGAAATATCAATCACTTGCCTCTTGCATGCACCCCAACTGGGGATTGAACCCACAACCCAAGCGTGTGCCCTGACCAGAATCAAACCAGAGACCTTTTGCTTTGCAGGACAATGCCTAACCAACTGAGCCACACCATTCAGAGCACAGAGCCCATCTTTTAAAATGAATCCAAAGGGATGAGTGTTCAGCAGAACAGGCTTTGAGAAGCACTGCATTAGGAGGACATTATTTTCTGAGCTTTATAACCAGTAGCTGTAAATATAACACCTCAAAGTTCAGACAACATGAAAGGAAAAAGAAAAGGCCAAATCTGGTTTGAAGCCTTGAAGTTCCCTATTCCCTACAGCCAATGTTGTTATTATTTATCTCATTTTATGTTCATATTGCCCTAAGTGTGTTTGAATCACACTACCTGATATCAAACTATACTATAAGGCTATAGTAATCAAAACAGCATGGTATTGGCCCTGGCAAGTGTGGCTCAGTGCTGGCCTATGAACCAAAGGGTAAAAAAAAACAAACCCAACAAAAACAAAACAAAACAAAGGGTTGCTGGTTCGATTCCCAGTCATGGCACATGCCTGGGTTATAGGTCAGGTCCCCAGCAGGGGGGGTGTGAGAGGCAACCACACACTGATGTCTCCCTCTCTTTCTCCCTTCCCTTCCCCTTTCTTTAAAAATAAGTAAGTAAAGTCTTTTAAAAAATACCAAAACAGCATGGTATTGGCATAAAAACAGACATATAGATCAATGTCCAGAAATGAACTCATGTCTATATGGTCAATTAATATTTGACAAAGGAAGCAAAAACATACAATGGAGTATAAACAGTTTATTCAATAAATTGTGCTGGGAAAATTGGAGACATACATGCAAAAAAAAAAAAAAGAAACTAGACAATCTTCTTACACCATACAAAAGATTAAACTTAAAATTGATTAAAGACAAATGTTAGACTCAGAACCATAAAAACCTGGATTTCTGGCCAAGATGGAGGCATAGGTAGATATACTATGCCTCCTCGCACAGCCAAAACAAGACAATGACAAATTTAAAAACAAAAATAACCAGAACTGCCATAAAATTGAACTGTATGGAAGTCCAACAACCAAGGAGTTAAAGAAGAAACACTCATCCAGACCGGTAGGAGGGGTAGGCATGGGCAGCTGGGGTGGAGAGGATGTGCTGCAAGGTGGTGGGCGGTGGCTGGAGGACCGGCCTGAGAGAGGTGGCACTTGGCAGATGTGGCGAGGCAGTGGCTGGTGGAGCAGGTGGTCCCATATTTGTGTGCAGATAAACTGGGAGGAACAACTGGGGAGTGAGACAGACTGCACAACCTAGGAGAGTTCGTTGGAGAGACTCACAGGTTCCTAGAATGTACACAAAACCACCTCTACCCCCTGAATCAGCACCAGAAGGGCCCAATTTGCTAATGGATAGCAGAAGAAGTGACAAAAAGCCCATTGAGAGCTGAGCAAATGGCATTGTTCCCTTTTGGACCCCTCCCCCACAGACAGTGCCACAATGCAGCAACGTGAGTTGCTCCTAGTGAATACCTAAGGCTCTACCACTTACTACATAACAGGTATGCCAAAACAAAAAAAATTTGACCCAAATGAAAGAACAGGTCAAATCTCCAGAAAAAAAACTAAGTGATGAAGAGATAGCCAACCTATCAGATGCACAGTTCAAAACACTTGTAATCAGGATGCTCACAGAAATAGTTGAGTATGTTTGCAAAATGGAGGAAGAAGTGAATGCTATGAAAAGTGAAATAAAGGAAAATGTACAGAAACCAACAGTGAAGGGAAGGAACTGGGACTCAAATCAATGCTTTGGAGCAGAAGGAAGAAATAAACATTCAACCAGAAGAGAATGAAGAAATAAGAATTCAAAAAAATGAGGAGAGGCTTAAGAACCTCCAGGACAACTTTAAACGCTCCAACATCCAAATCATAGGGGTAGTGGACGGAGAAGAGGAAGAGCAAGAAATTGAAAACTTATTTGAAAACATAATAAAGGAGAACGTCCCCAATCTGGCAAAGGAAATAGACTTCCAGAAAGTCCAGGAAGCCCAGAGTCCCAAGGAAGTTGGACCCAAGAAGCACACACCAAGGCACATCATAATTACATTAACCAAGATGAAAGATAAGGAGAGAATCTTAAAAGCAGCAAGAGAAAAAGAGACAATTACCTACAAAAGAATTCCCATAAGGCTGTCAGCTGATTTCTCAAAAGAAACCTTACAGGCAAGAGGGGCTGGAAAGAAGTATTTGGAGTCATGAAAGGCAAGGACCTACATCCAAGATTACTCTATCCAGCAAAGCTATCATTCAGAATGGGAGAGCAGATAAAGTGCTTCCCAGATAAAGTAAAGCTAAAGGAGTTCATCATCACCAAGCCATTATTATATGAATGTGAAAGGGACTTGTCTAAGAAAAAGAAAATCAAAACTATAAACAGTAAAATGGCAACAAATTCACCACTATCAACAACTGAACCTAAAAAAAAAAAACAAAAAGAAAAACAAAAATGAACTAAGGAAACCACTAGAACAGGAACAGATTCACAGAAATGGAGATCACATGGAGGTTATCAGTAGGTAGGGCAAAGGGGGGACAATGGGAGAAAAGGTACAGGGAATAAGCATAATTGGTAGGTACAAAATAAACAGGGGAGGATAAGAGTAGTATAGGAAATGTAGAAGCCACAGACCTTATATGTATGACCCACGGACATGAACTAAGTGGGGTGGGGTATGCTGGTGGGAGGGTACAGGATGGAGTGGAATAAAGTGGAGAAACAATGGAACAACTTAAATAGCATAATCAATAAAACATATTTAAAAAAACCATAGAAATCCTAGAAGAAAACATAGGCAGTAACATCTCAGACATTTCTTGTAGCAATATTTGTTTCTGATAGATCACCTTGGGCGGAGAAACAACAGAAAAAAGCAAACAAATGAGACCTCATCAAACTAAAAATTTTTTGCACAGCATGGGAAACCATCAACAAAATGAAAAGACAACCCATTGAATGGGAGAATATATTTACCAATGATATATCTGATAAGGGCTTGATATCCAAAACTTATAAAGAACTTACAAAACTCAACGCCAACACTCATCCCCCCCCCATCCAATTAAAAATGAGCAAAGGGCCCTGGCTGGTGTAGCTCAGTGGATTGAGCACAGGCTGGGAACCAAAGGGTCCCGGTGCGATTCCCAGTCAGGGCACATGCCTGGGTTGCGGGTCAGGTCCCCAGTGAGGGCCATATGAGGAGCAACCATACATTGCTCTTTCTCTCCCTCTCTGTCTCCCTCCCTTTCCCTTTCTCTAATAATAAATAAATAAAATCTTTTAAAAAAATGAGCAAAGGACCTAAATAGACACTTCTCCAAAAAGGACCTACAGATGGCCAATAGACATATGAAAAAATGCTCAATGTCACTAATCATCAGAGAAATACAAATTAAAACCACAATGAGATATCACCTCACACCTGTCAGAATGGCTATCATTAATAAAGTAACAAACAACAAGTGTTGACGAGGATGTGGAGAAAAGAGAACCCTCGTGCACTGCTGGTGGGAATGCAGACTGGTGTAGCCATTGTGGAAAACAGTATGGAGTTACTTCAAAAAATTAAAAATGGAACTGCCTTTTGACAAAGTGATCCCATTTCTAGGAATTTATCAGAAGAAAACTGAAACGCTAATTCGAAAGAATATAAGCACTCCTATGTTCACTGCAGCATTATTTACAATTGCCAAGATTTGAAAGCAGCCCAAGTATCCATCAGTAGATGGATGAGTGGATAAAAAAGCTGCGGTACATTTACACAATGGAATACTACTTGGCTGTAAAAAGAAGGAACTCTTACCTTTTGCGACAGCATGGATGGACCTAGAGAATATTATGCTAAGTGAAATAAGCCAGTCAGAAAAGACAAGTACTATATGATTTCACTTATATGTGGAATCTAATGAACAAAATAAATACACAAAATAAAACAGACTCAGAGTACAGACTGACAGCTGCCGGAGTGGAAGGGTGTTGGGGAGCGGGGTGAAAAAGATGTAGGTATTAAGCAAAGAAAAAAACCTCACAGACACAGACAACAGTGTGGTGATTACCAGAGGGAAAGTAGGGTGAAGGGAGGTGGAAGAGGATAAAAAGAGGAGATAAATGGTGATGCAAGGAAAAGGGACTTGGGGTAGTGAAGGCACAATACAATATACAGATGATATATTATAGAATTATATACCTGAAACCTACATAATTTTATTCACTAATATCACCCCAGTAAATACAATAAAAATTAAAATAAATAAGTATATCTATATTCCTTTTTTAAAAAAAAGAATTTTATTTTTAGAGAGAGAGGAATGGAGAGGGAAAGAAAGGGAGAGAAACATCGATTGCTTGCCTCTGGTACACTCCCAACTGGGGACTTGGCCCACGACCCTGGCATGTGCCTTGACCCGGGAATTGAACCAGCAAACTTTTGGTTTGCAGGCCGGTGCTCAATCCACTGGGCCACACTAGCCAGGGCTAAAACCTGTATTCTTATATTTGATTACCATACTTCTAGCCCTTCCAATATTTATCCTATTAACACTGTGTTAAATAATATTCTTGTTTCCTTTCCTGCTACGTCTTTTCCACTATGATGATTAAAAATTGAAAGTGGTGATTGCTAGCTTCCCTGCAACCCCACCAAGGTGAAATCCATCCTCCCTTCCTCCTGTGCACATGGTGGCCCAGTCTAAGTCTGACCTTATAGCTAGTTTCTTCTCAATGAATTGAGAGCTGGAGTGATTTGTACCATTTAATCTCACTTGCTTAAAAGGAACATTGCTTAATTTAGATCTTTTCTTTTCCCTTCCCCTGAGTTGGAACACAGTGTCCACGAAGATGATTATGTCCTAAGGATAACAGAAAAATGAGAGGGACGGTACCTGGATGACGGCCTGGCGGAGAGCCACTCCACCGACTGGGACCACTTCACTTAAGACTGTTATGCAAGAGAAATAAACTTGTATCTTTAATGAAAGAGCTGTAACTTTGACTCTCCGTGACATAGCAATTTAACATTCATTGTCGCTAAAACATAGTGTTAATAATAAAAACTTAACATTTGAGTGTTATAGTACAACTTACAGTATGTTTACATACACATTATTTTTCTAAAGCAGCAATTCTCAATCCTTCTCATCTACCTCATGGCACACATAAACTAATTACTAAACTTCTATAGCACACCAAAAATACATTTTTTGTTGGTCTGACAAAAAAAAAATAGGTGTAATTTTGATTCATTCACACCAACCAACGGCTATTGTTGTGTTGGCTGATGTCATTTTTTTTTTTAATCCTATAATCTAAGGGAAAAGAGATCAGTGCCCCTGACTAAATAGTCAGGTACTGCATGTTTTAAAAATTCTTATAGCATATCAGTTGAAAATTGCTGTTCTAAACCTTCTTCATTATTCCCTTTTGTTTTTCTGAAGTAGTTATTGTCTGCCAGCATATTAATCTGAACACTGAAAACTAAGGAATAAATAAATAAATTTGTCTATTATATTTTAATAAAGTTGGGGGGAAGAAAACCAAGGCTAATTTTGGTTACAATTACTGGCCCATTCTTTAGTTATTTTGTAACATATTTGTCTATGTTTTCAAGCTATACCTCAAGCTGTCTAAAGGAGGTTCATTTTTATTAGCTTGAAACTAATCACTAATGAACATCTAAATATGAAATTTCCCAAATTCCTAAAGGTGTGATTTATGAATGACAGAAATACATCTTTGTGAACTATAGTATCTTTCTATGAAATACATGTTCAGGGATATCTATTATGCAAAATAAGTATCTGTATTTTCCTGAAGATACACAATGATTTAACAAAATGTTTTATGTTGAATTTTATGGTGAAACATTCTATTGAATGAAAGAAAATCAAGTAATTGGATGTAACTACTGAAATATGTAATGTATGGGGGGACCCCCCAAAAATGGGAATTATCTTCTAGAGGGTGGGCCCTTTATAATACACGCTTCCACCACTAGGTAAGTGTTCTAGGAACCCATCTGTATCAGTGTACCAGCTGGCATTGTTGTAAGAGGTTGCATTTGATTTCAGTGAATTTTTTTGAATACTCTTTCAACTCATTTGCCCATTTCACAATGGGTGATTGACAAGTGCACCTGCCCACATCACGCAGAGCATTCAGCAGTTTTTGACTAAAAACGGCATGACCCCCATGCCCCATCTTTCCTAGTCACCTGATTGCATCCCAAGCGACTTTTTTTTTTCCCAAATGAAATAAGTCCTCAAAGGGAAATGTTTTGCCAATGTGGAAGAGGTGAAACAAAAAACGGCAGAAGCACTAAAAGGCATCAAAACCAACAAGTTCAAAAATTGTTTTGAGCAGCAGTGGAAAAAACATCTCGATAGGTGTATTTCATCTTATGGAGAGTACTTTGAAGGTGACTGAAGTTTAAACATGTAAGAACAAATAAATAATTTTTTATAAATAAATTCTGTGTTTTTTTGGGGGGTGCCCCCTCTTATTTATAAATGAACTTTTGGTAAAGAGCCAGACAAAAATAAGATATGACTCATTGTCAATAAACATTTTGTACATGTCCTTGCATTATTATGGGAGTTATTGTCTTCTAACTCCCATAATAATGTATATAAAATGGTTTTAATAACATATATAAAATGAATTACTATTTACATTCTTCTTAAAAGTAATTATCTATTTAGCAGAAAGGTCTTTAAGATCTATCCTTTACTTTCTTTTTTTTTTAATTACTTTATTGCTCTTCAATTACAGTTGTCTGCATTTTCTACCCTCCCCTCCTCCCCACCCCACCCAACCCCACCTCCCTCTCTTGCTTCCACCCTCCCCCTTGGTTTTGTCCATGTGTCCTTTGTAGTAATTCCTGGTATCCTTTACTTTCTTGTCAATAAATTCAGGAACTACTTTTAAGAAACACTTAGATACAAGATTAGATAAGATTTCCTACTCAGTTTCTTGCAGTTGCAGTTCACAGTAGGGGCTAGAAGTTTAAAGCATAAAAAACATGTTCTTATTATATTCATTTTCAAGGGGCGGAGCAAGGGCTATTAGTTAATTCTTTTTTTCCTGACCCTGATATATCTTAGAATTCATCTCTGATTGCATCACAAAGAATTTGAAACCCACCTTATAATGGTGAAATGGCAAAGAATCTTAGCGATCTCAATGGCTCCTTCATTTCACAGATGAGGAATCAGAAGTTTGAAAATTATTGAAGCTTCTTGAAGTGGAAGAAATTTCTTCATGAAATTCTAGGTATTGTCTAATTCAAATCAATAACCTTTAACACCTTTTTGAAGGGCTGGTCTTACCATCTTTCCACTTCGTTCATAGGAAAACTAAGGAAGAGGCAAGCTAAGCAGTTCACGTACATTCTCTCTGTGAATCGGTGTCATAGCTGGGAATGGAAGCCAAAACTTTCAATGTTGGAACAATCTCACGGAAGGAGGCTGATCTTAGAGAGAACGGGCCCTGGGCTGGGGGTGAGGAGGAGCCCTGTTTGGGAAGTCCCCTCTTGGGGTACCGTATTTCACAAGCCATGAACTTGATGAAGATTGCAAAATGTTTGCTTACGGATTTCAAATCTTGAAAAAATCCCAAAGACCAAAGTATATCAGATTCCCCACCTTCCACTAAAATAAAGTGTCCCCGAATCCTAGCAATTTAAAATGTGATTTGTCTCTGGTTTAGTCCTAAATATCCAGAAAATACATACAATTTACATTTGGTTTTATTTGCATAACGTGTCACCTTTGTGAAATCCTTCTTTCAGGGTCTCAGCATTTGGAGTGAAACTACTCATTTGAATCCCTCCTATTTAGAAATACATATTCGGATGTATTATTACCCTGGAACGTTAAGTACCCATGATAAAAGAATAAATAAAAGTTCCCGACGAACCTCAGCATCTCTTTTTTCCCACCAAAGCGCCAACGACGACAAACTTCTAAAGAGAGCTCACCCTTTAAAAAGCAAAACAAAACACAAATCCCTCAGCCGTGCCGGTGCCGCGGATCTTACACCTCGTTGCTGCCCAAGACTCATTCATTCGGGTGACGGCCACAGCCGGCGCCGCGAGGGGTGCAAACCGTGACCGCGTCCATCTCCCTCGGCACGATGCTCCGCGAGCTCAGGCAGCCCCGCCGGCCTCAGCCCTGGACCAACCACCAACGTGGGAACCCCGCTTTGCGGTTCTCCCGGGCCGCGCAGAGGGGAAGCAGCTCGGGCAGAGGAGGAAAAAGCGAGCTGGGAGGAGGCTGTGCGCAGCGAGGGACGCTGAGTTCGCGGAACGCAGCAGAGGGGCCGAAGAGTTGGGAACCAAAACACCAGCTGGGGCTGAGAGAGTTGGGGAAGAGGGGGTCCGCGAAGGTGACCCCATCTCAGGCGGGTAGGGAAAGGCCGAAAGGGCGAGCAGGAAACGGGCGCCAAAGAGAGAAGTGAGTAACTGCGGAGGAGGAAGTGGCTCTTGGAAGAGGAGGGGCAAAGGGGAAGCGAGAACGGAGTGTTTGCACTTTCGAGAGGGAAGGGCCAGAGAGCCTCCCCTGACCAGGGCTCGCGCGGCGCAAGGTTGGGGGCGGCGCGGTCCCTGAGGTCCCCGGGTATCCAGGCGCCAGCGGCCCTACCTGAACCGCTCCTGACCCGCCGTGTCCCAGAGTTGCAGCTTGATCCTCCTGCCGGGCTCGATCTCCAGCAGGCGGGAGAAGAAGTCCACGCCGACGGTGGGGTCGCAGGCGGGGGAGCGCAGCCCGGGAAAGCGGCCCTGGGTGAAGCGGTGCAGGAGGCACGACTTGCCCACGGTGGAGTCCCCGATCACGATGAGGCGGAACTGGTAGATCCAAATGGTCTCCATCGCTCACGTGCCCCGCGGGCCCCGAGGGCCGCCCCACCCGCGCGACGGCCCTGGGCAAGTTCGGCCGCGGGAACTGTCCCTTCAGCACCTCTCGGGTGCCCGCCCGCTGGCTTCCAGCATATTCCTGCGGCTGCGGCTGCGGCCGCCGCCTGGTCCCCGCCCTCTCCGGAGGGAGAGGCGGGGCCGGGCGGGCCTCGCCAGGGGGCGGGGCGCGGCGGGGCGGGACCGCGGCACTGGGGAAGGGGCGACACGCCCGCCGCGCGCCGGCTCCCGCCCCGACTCCTGTAAATCACTATCCCGCAAAGCTCACTGGGCGCCGGGGGAAAGTGGGTGTGGTGAAAGGACGTGACAGAAGCAACAACCAATGAAAATGAAGCAAGATTCTAACTCCGGGATGATCGGTCAATGAAAAGTAAGAATCATTTTCGTGGGAGCATCAGGGCGGGCTGGTCAGATTCCGGCTCTGATGTTGGAAGTCACAGGCCATAACTGCGTCTGGGTCATTGCTGGTTCTTCTTTCATAAGATTTGACTTCCATTAAAGATTTGATCTGTGGCCTCCGTTATTTTCCATATTTCTGAAGATTCTCGTTGGGGCGTCCTGCTCTCTAGTCCTGCTGAGCGTCACCTCCGAGGCGTTCTATGTGAAGTAGTTTGAGAGCACGATCGAAATAAATTTGCAAAGAAAGTTATGGATGCTTCTATAAGGGCTTTGTCCATTGCTCCTACCAGCATCTTTTCCTCACTGCTTTCCGTTACCACAGAAGAGTAAGAAAAATGCCAAGTATCATCTTCATACTCTCAGCCCGGGAAAGGAAAGGAGAAAAAAAAGTGAAATATTGTGATGCTCAAAAAACAAACAAACAAACAAAAAAAAAAACTCCTATTCTTGGTCTCCGTTCCGTAAGTCAATAAAACCTAATGTGGTCTCAATTTAGCTTGTTTGGTCAGGGACCTAATAAACAAAGCACACCTGAATTCTGGTGAGATCTTAATAACTTTCTCATGCCTTTCTTAAAACTGGAAAATAGTAAATTCAAAGTTTATCTTTTAAAACAGTTTTAAAGTATATTTTTGCCAAAATAAAATTTTCAACAATTCCACCTTTTTTTCGGGCCCACATCTAACCTTGTACTATCGTTGTTATCCTTCTTTTCTGGTTTTGGAGGAAGGGGATATGTTTAATCCCCTGCCACCTATGTTTTTTTGGACCATTTTCCAACAGTTGATCTCTATTTCACAGCATTTATACCTTAAATCAATTATTTCTACTCCTCAGCCTTTAAACATACTCAAGTACCCACAATTCTAAAACCAAGCAAAATATCTCTGTTATGCCTCTCCTTTAGAATTTTACTTCCTACATTATTCTCCTTTTCAAACATTAGGAAAGAACCATTTATTCCAATTTCTCACCCACCAGTTAGTCTTCAACAACCCTCTTCATGCCTAATAAACTCGAAATTGCTTTGATAAAGTTGTGGGGCTAAGGTGGGGGGAGCTTTCCAATGCAGCTGTGTCCTCCTTTAGTGTCCTCCCCGCCCCCCCCCCATTCATCTTTCTTGACCTCCTGGTAGTTTTTGTTTATTATATTCTGTTGCAAAAAGCTGAGTGGTCGACCCAACTTTTAGCCACAGTTCTTCTAGTCCTCCTCTAGTTAGGGTTGACCAACTGAAAGAGTTGGACCAATGAGAGGTATGTAGGGCTTCTAGCAACGCTTTTGCTTTTCTGATAAGAGACTGGCACCCGTACTGCCCTTCACCCTTTCTCCTTTCCTTTTTCTTTCTACCTAGAAAGTATACCAACCACCTTGTGACCATAAAGACCAATACTAGGTGCTAAAAATGGTGGTAGGAGAGAGAGGAAGACCCTAAGTCACTGACGGACTTGTTGATCTGCTGTACCAGCTCTGGACATCTTGTTTGTGATAAATCAGTACTTGTTTAAGCTACTGGTGGTTGGATTTTCTCTAAGTACAACTTGAAAGCTCTTATTTCTTGGCTTCTGTAAAAACATTCTCTCCTAGTTTTGCATTCTTTTTAAACTTCTTCACTGATTTGTCTTTCTGTGACCCATTTTTTATGTATTGAAGTTCCCAAGAGATCCATATTTCCTCTCTTTACTTTGAGCTGTTTCTGGTGACTTCCTCTGCTCCATTGACTTTGGTTACTCCTTTACACAAACCATATGACCTCCACCCAACCTCAGCTCCGCTTTTAGACCCATGTTTTCTTTCTTTCTTTCCTACTTTCTTTCTTTCTTTCTTTCTTTCTCTCTTTCTTTCTTTCTTTCTTTCTTTCTTTCTTTCTTTCTTTCTTTCTTTCTTTCTTTCTTTCTTTCTTTCTTTTTTGTTCAAGTACAGTTGTCTGCATTCCCATCCCAAATTCCCCCCACCCCAGCCATCCCCAGCTCCCTCCCCTGACCCCATCCCCCACCCTTGGTTTTGTCCATCTGTCCTTTATAGTTGTTCCTGAAAACCCTTTCCCCTTTTCCTTCATTGTATCCTCCCTCCTCCCCTCTGGTTACTGTCAGTTTGTTCTTAATTTCAATGTCTCTGGTTATATTTTGCTTGCTTGTTTGTTTTGTTGATTAGGTTCCACTTAAAGGTGAGATCATATGGGATTTGTCTTTAACTGCCTGGTGTATTTCACTTAGCATGATGCTGTCCAGTTCCATCCACGTTGTTACAAAGGGTAGGAGCTCCTTCTTTCTTTCTGCTGTGTAGTATTCTATCTTATAAATTTACCATAGTTTCTTGATCCACTCATTTGCTGATGGTCACTTGGGTAACTTCCAGCCCTTGGCTATTGTAAATTGTGGTGCTATGAATATTGGGGTGCATAGGTTCTTTTGTAGTGGTGTTTTAGGGTTCTCAGGATATAATCCCAGAAGTGGAATTGCTGGATCAAAAGGCAGTTGCATTTTTAATTTTCTGAGGAAATTCTATACTGTTTTCCACAGTGGCTGTACCAGCCTGCATTCTCAACAACAGTGCACTAGGGTTCCCTTTTCTCTGCATCCTCTCCAACACTTTGTTGATTTGTTTATGATGGCCATTCTGACCTGTGTGAAGTGGTATCTCATTGTGGTTTTAATTTGTATCCCCCTGATGGCTAGTGATGCTGAGCATCTTTTCATATGTCTCTGGGGCCTCTGTATGTCCTCCTTGGAGAAGTGTCTTTTCAGATCTTTTGCCCATTTTTTAATTGGGTTGTTTGTCTTCCTGGAGTGGAGTCATGTGAGTTCTTTGTATATTTTAGAGATTAAACCCTTGTCCGAGGTATCATTGGGAAATACGTTTTCCCATACAGTTGTTTCTCTTTTCATTTTAATGCTGTTTTTTTAGCCATGCAGAAGCTTTTTATTTTGATGATATCCAATTTCTTTATTCTTTCCTTTATGTCCCTTGCTCTATGGGACATATCAGTGAAAATATTGCTGTGTGGACTATCTGAGATTTTCCTGTCTATGTTCTCCTCTAGGACTTCAATGGGGTCATGACTTATATTTATGTCTTTTATCCACCTTGAGTTTATTTTTGTATATGCTGTAAATTGGTGATTGAGTTTCATTTTTTTGCATGTAGCTATCTAGTTCTCCCAACACCATTTGTTGAAGAGGCTATTTTTACTCCATTTTATGCTTCTGCCCCCTTTGTCAAATATTAATTGACAATAGAAAGTTGGGTTTATTTCTGGGCTCTGTCTGTTCTGTTGATCTACGTGTCTGTTCTTATGCTAGTACCAGGCTGTTTTGTTTACAGTGGCCTTGTAATACAGTTTGATATCAGGTATTGTGATCCCTCCTACTTTGCTCTTCTTGCTCAAAATTGCTGCAGCTATTTGGGGTCATTTATGGTTCCATATAAATTTTTGAAGTGTTTGTTCTATATCTGTGAAATATGTCATTGGTACTTTAATAGGGATTGCATTGAATCTATAAATTGCTTTGGGTAGTATGGACATTCTGATGATGTTAATTCTTCCCACCCATGAACATGGTACATGCTTCCATTTGTTTGTGTCTTCCTTAATTTCTTTCTTCAGTGTTGCATAGTTTTCTAAGTACAGGTCTTTTACCTCCTTGGTTAGGCTTATTCCTAGGTACTTTATTTTTATTGTCGCTATATCAAATGGGATATTTTTTTCTATTTTCTGTTTCTGATATTTCATTGTTGGTATACAAAAATGCCTTCTGAATTCTGAATATTGACTTTATATCCTGCTGTTTTGCCAAATTCACTTATTAGGGTGAGTAGTTTTGGTGGAGTCTATAGGATTTTCTATGTACACTATCATGTCATCTGGAAACAATGGCAGTTTTGCTTCCTACTTTCCAATTTGGATGCCTTTTATTTCTTTTCCTGTCTGACTGCTGTGGCTAGGACTTCCAATACTACATCGAATAGGAGTAGTGAAAGTGAACATCCTTGTTTTGTTCCTGATTTTAGTGGGAAAGCTTTTAGTTTTTGCCCATTGAGTACGATGTTGACTGTAGGTCTCTCATATATGGCCTTTATTATGTTGAGGAATGCTCCCTCTATTCCCACTTTGCTGAATGTTTTTAAAATAAATGGATGCTGTACCTTATCAAATACTTTTTCTGCATCTATTGATATGATCATGTGATTTTTGTCTTTGTTTATGTGATGTATTATGTTTATTGATTTGTGAATATTATACCATGCTTGAATCCCTGGGGTGAATCCCATTTGATCATAGTATATGATCTTTTTAGTGTATTGCTGGATGTGGTTTGCCAATATTTTGTTGAAGATTTTAGCATCTACGTTCATCGGTGATATTGGCCTGTACTTTTCTTTCTTTGTTGCATTTTTATCTGGTTTTTAGATTAGGATGATGCTGGCTTCATAGAAAGAGTTTGGGAGTCTTTCATCTTCTTGGATTTTTTTGAACAGTCTGTGAAGGATAGGGGTTAGCTCTTCATTAAATGTTTTATAAAATTCTTCCGTGAAACCATCCAGTCCAGGGCTTTTGTGTGCTGGGAGTTTTTTGATTACTGCTTCAATTTCATCAGCTGTTATCAGTGTGTTCAGGCTTTCTGATTCTTCTTCATTCCATTTTGGAAGATTATATTTTTCTAGAAATTTTTCCATTTCACCCAGGTTTTCAAATTTCTTGGCATATAGTTCTTCATAGTAATTTCTTACAATCTTTTGTATTTCTATGGTATCAGTTGTAATCGCTCCTCTTTCATTTCTGATTGTGTTTATCTGGGTCCTCTTTTTTCTTGATAAGTCTGCTTAAAGGCTTGTCAATTTTGTTTATCTTTTCAAAGAACCAACTTAAACGCCCTTAGAATTGGGCTTTTAGTTTCTAAATCATTTAATTATGCTCTGATCTTGGTTGTTCCTTCCTTCTACTTGCTCTGGGCTGTCTTTGTTGTTCCTTGAGTTCTTGTAGGTGTAGGGTTAAGTTGTTTATTTTAAATGTTTCTATCTTTTTTAGGTAGGCCTGTATCGCTCTGAACTTCCCTCTCAAGACTGCCTTCCCTGCGTCCCATAAGTCTTGGATTGTTGGGAGTTCATTTTCATTTGTTTCCAGGAACTTTTTGATTTCTTCCCTAATCTCATTCTTGACCCATTCATTGTTTAATAGCATGCTATTCGATCTCCATGAGTTTGAGTGTTTTGGGTTTTTTTCCTTGAGGTTGGTTTCTAGTTTCAGTTCCTTGTGGTCAGAGAAAATGCTTGATATGATTTCAATTTTATTGAATTTGTTGAGTCTTGTTTTGTGTCCTATCATGTGGTCCATCTTTGAAAATGTTCCATGTGCATTTGAAAAGAATGTGTATCTTGCTTCTTTGGGATGAAAGGCTCTATATATATTAGTTAAGTCCATTTGATCTTGGGCATTGTTCAATACTTTGTTGATACTTTGTCTGGAAGATCTGTCCATTTTTGACAGTGGGGTATTGAAGTCCCCTACTATAATTGTGTTGCTATCAATATCTTTCTTGAAGTCCTCTAAGATTTCCCTTATGTATTCGGGTGCTCCTATGTTGGGTGCATATATATTTATAATATTTATGTCTTCTTCATAGATTATTCCCTTGAGTATTATGAAGTGACCTTCTTCAGACCCACATTTTCAACTACTTCTCCTCTTAGCTGTTGGATACACATTTCAGACTCAACACTTCTGCCTTGATTAGACTTCTTTGAAACAAACACCAGTTAGGGTGATGTAAAAAGATGAATGAAGTTATCATAAAGATACAGAGGTATTTTTATGGAACCCACAGGAAGGAATGTAACTGGTATTAGAAAGGAATTGGAACCAGAAAAGGGAAAGCAGTAAGGAACCCAAGCATCATGTGTGTTTGTCTCTAACATCTACTTAATTCTTCTCTCTCTCTGCAAACCAGTTTTCCCTGCTGCTTAGTTTACAGGGAAGATAAAATTTTCTGCAGTTTTCATGTTAAATTGTGTAGATACATATGGAGACTGACTTCCACTTCTCTGTAGAGACAGTCTAGTTGTCCCAGTCTGAAACAGGTGTTCATACCAAAGAGATATGGCTAGCGGAACAGGAATATGTAGTGGGCCAATCCTTGGATGGGGTATATGGGGTATTAGCAATACTGGAGAAAAGGCCTTCCTTCCCTTTGTGTCAAAAATATATTCTTGCTCTGACTGATGTGGCTCAATGAGTTGGGCATTGCCCCACAAGCCAAAAGGTCGCCAGTTTGATTCCTGGTCAGGGTACATGCTGGGTTGCAGGCCAGGTCCCCGGTTGCGGGTGTGCTAGAGACAACTGATTGATGTTTCTCTCTTATGTTGATGTTTCTCTCCCTCTCCTTTTCTATCCCTTCCCCTCTCTCTAAAAATAAATAAATAACATCTTTAAAAATATATTCTCTATCATGTCCCAAAGTGAACTCATCAGCTTTCTTGCCATGTTTTCTTTTTCTATATATTTGCAAGTTGGCTAATGGTTTTAGTGGCTATTCTAGCATACTATACAAGTGAGAGCGTGTGGTGTTGAATTTGGGGGCTGAGGATTTGTGCTGTATCCATCTTGGACTCCTCCTTCTCTTTGGGCATATTCAGCCAATCATTAAGTCCTGTTGCCTTTACCTCATCAATATCTTTCAGATTTATGAGATTTATGAACATCCCACTGCCACTGTCTTTGTTCAGTCCCATCACTTTAGGCTGTACTGCTCAATAGTCTGTATTAGTTCCCTAGGGCCTTTGCATCGAAGTACCAGAAACAGAGTGGCTTAAAATACAGCTGGCTCTTTGTGTATGTGCATTCCACATCCACAAAGTGGATCAACCAACCTTGGATCGAAAATACTCAGATAAAAAAAGTTACCTTGTGGCTGACATGTACTACATAGGCTTAGGATGGTTGCATCTGTATTGTACTGAACATATATAAACTTATTTTTCCCTGTCATTGTTCCCTAACAATACAGTATAACAACTATTTACATAGAATTTACATTGTATTAGGTATTACAAGTAATCTAGAGATGATTTAAAGAACACAGGAGGGTATGTGTGGGTTATATACAAAAACAACACCATTTTATATAGGAACTTGAGCATTGTTGAATTTTGGCATTGAGGGGCTCCTGGAACCAATCCCTTGCAGATACCTTGGGACAACTGTAACAGAAACTTACTGTATCACAGTTCAGGAGGCTAGAAGTCCAAAATCAAGCTGTCGGCATGATTGGTTTCTTCTGAAGGCTATAGGGAGAACATTCCATGCCTCTTCCCTAGTTTCTGGTGGCTTGTTGGCAATCTTTGGCATTCCTTGGAGTGTAGATGTATCACTCCAGTCTTTCACCTTCACGTGGCACTTTTTTTGTGTCTCTTCACATAGTCTTCTCTCTGTGCATGTCTGTGTCTGTGTCCAAATTTTGCCTTTTTTATAAGGACACAAGTCATATTGGATTAGGACCCACCCTGATGACTTCATCTTAACTTGATCATCTATCTGCAAAATCTATCTCAGTATAAGGCACATTCTGAAGTACTGGAGGTAGGACTTCTACATATCTTTTTTTGGAGGATACAATTCAACCCATAATACCTTGCCATTTAGTACCTACACTGTTTTCAGAATTAATTTGTTAAATACCATTGATGACTCATTCACCTTAGGATAAAGTCTAAATACCTAATTATGTTACATATGACCAATCATAATGTGGCATCTGTCACCTAATGTGGCAGTGATTCCGCTACATGACGTGCTATTCATATTTTACTTTTTTTCCTCCCGAAGCTATTGTCTCCTCTCCTTATACCCCTTTATCTGGTCAGCAAGTTTCTATTCATATTTCAAGGCACAGAACAAATTTGGGGGCTTTTTATAAATCACCTACTCTGAGTTTCTGTTTCCTCATTTAGACAGTAAAAAGG
This sequence comes from Micronycteris hirsuta, assembly GCA_004026765.1. Taxonomy (NCBI): domain Eukaryota; kingdom Metazoa; phylum Chordata; class Mammalia; order Chiroptera; family Phyllostomidae; genus Micronycteris; species Micronycteris hirsuta. Next base: position 1,160 of record PVJI01022390.1, on the reverse strand, counting down.
TTGAGCTGCATCCATGTTTTTGAAACTGGGGGTAATAAAATCAATTTGGTAAGTAACTGCCACACTTTAAGGCAAAACAAAACACCAGAGTACATCATATATAATGGGGATGTTTGTTTCAAAAAACTTGTGTTTCAATGATATATGCCTAAGTGTGAGCGTGTGTGTGTGCATGTGTGTACTCTGAGTCAAGATTTCAAATTTATTTCTTTTGGATCAGAGTAAAAAATTTCAAAAGCCAGTGAGCTAGTTGATCTCTAGTGTATCTTCTGGCTTTGGGAGTCTGTTAAATGCTCAGGAATTCTCCATGTGCTCTTTGTGTTTCCTGTATTAAACACTAAGAAGCATTTCACATACTCGCCATGGGTGTTATGATACACACATGAGAAGGTAACAGAAAGAGTCTGTTCCTCTGTTAGTTTTCATCAGTGTAGTAAATGAAAGTACCATTCTCTTAGACTTTGTATGAAAGAAAACATTTCCGGGCATGGAGAATAGAGACAGGGATTTATCAGTTATAATTTTGTACTTATAAATTGAGTGTTTCATAATTTTTGCTACCAAAGATTAACTTGATAATAAATTAAATTTGATGTGAAAATTGGATATTTTTCTAGTGGTTCCACTAGGGAGTCATAAGATAAACTATTGTGGAGTCCATATGACATGATTAAGATCCTCAGTACCCTAAATATCCTGACCCTCACAATCAGAGACAGATTAAACTGGAACCAAACTTCTGATTTCAGCTTGTTAACTAGCTTCATTTACTCCTGTTTAACTATCTAATGGGACTGTTTGAGAAAACAGAGTTTTCCAGAGTATATGAATAGTGTGGATGGAAATAATTGCATAAAATTAGAAGTCAGCTTGAAATGTATGTTCATGCCACTCTCAATACTCTAAAAAAAATTGTGACATGTGTCTTTACAATTTTTTCCTGAAGAGTTCAGATCATCCAAGTGAATTAGAGGTCATCTTACACTTTAAAAATGTAATAATGATTTTTTAACTTGTGTGGGCATTATTTTAATTTTGTTATATTTGTAGTGAGGGGCATCTGATGGAGGAATTTCCTCTAGATACTTTCCTGTACTTAAAAGATAAGACTTTACAGCCATTGCATTAGTGAAGGCTTTTGTCATCTCTCAGTTGGAGCA
>PVJI01022389.1:0-25371 GCA_004026765.1 Micronycteris hirsuta | reverse complement strand
TCAAAAATAGCCTTTTCATTAAAAAATACTTAGAATGAGCTTTTGAAAATGCCATAATTGCTTTCTTCCACCTCATTCTCTTCTTCCTCCCCCTCTCCCCAGTTGGACTGCTATAAAAACCATTGGCACCCCCAAATTATTAACATAGATAGCTCATGCTGGTCAACTAGGTCAGGTCCACTTTTATGAAGGTCCTGCCATGTGTCCTTCTGTTGAGCCTTCTGTAGACTCAGGAATCAGACTCAGTTTAATTTAATCTTATAAAATCTTCCAAAAAACCCCAAAAGAATGGGTGATAGTGACCACTAGGATGTGATGGTCAAGGAAGTATCACTTGGGAAAACACTGCTTTCTCCTTTAACCACTAACCTCACTTCACTTCAGCCTTGAGTTAAAACTTGTTGAAGATTCTTATCACACACACATGGACACCAGGAAGCTTTCAGAGGTGGCAGGTTTGTCTAATATGTCAACTGTGGTGACAGCATCAAGGCAGCATCATATGTCCACACACGTCGGGCATACACTAAACACGTACGGTGTTTCTGTATTGGTTTTAACTCAATAAAGCTATTAAAAACCTGGGGAAAAAACCCTCAGGTTGAACAAAGCCAGGAGGTTTTAGGTGCGTTATCCTCATTCTTTCTTCATTTAAAAAGCTCCAAAAGCCCATAATAAATTTTTCTTAATTGAAGGAAAGTGTAAAATTCCCCTGATCACATTCTGTCTAAATGTGAACATTTTTACGTCTCTCTTTTCATTTACTACCTCGTAAATGTTACAGTGTTCCTTGCTTGTACACAAAATAAAATTTCTGCTCTATAGGCTTTGATAGTTACAACAGTTTTGCCTGTTTTCATTTGTAAAGTCTTAGAAGAAAGGTATACTAGTAAATAAATCTCTGTTTAAATGGTTCTTTTTTCAATGACACTGGGGTAGACAATTGCATGAATATCTCTAATACTGTTGCTACAGCCTGACGTATTTCTAACAGACCACAGGAAAGGAGGTTCTACAGCTTCTGTTAGTCATCAGTTAGTGAAAGATACATAGAGCATCCAGTGTCTCCTTACTATCAACTGGGCCAAGTTTAAAGTCTTGAGACTACCATATGAGACTCTCGCAGCATGGCCTCACTGGGTCTCCATTGGTCTTTGCTAGTGACCCAGAAATGTTCTGCTGTGGGCGCCCTGCTCCCTTCCATCTAGTCACCCCTGCCAATGCCCTTCTATGTGCTTTTCCAACATAACAACGCAGTCCTTACATTGTTCGTAACCCCTACCAGAAAGCCTTCTCTGCTTTTCCAACCTCTCTGTTCATCACCCACTTCTCCAAATTTCTCACAAGGGGGAAAACATTTTATACCTTTTCTTTGCATATGACAATTTCCCTCTGAATCTCATGCAACTTTTTTTTTGCATTGACACCTTATTTTTTTTATTTTATTTTTCAATCAGTTTCCCATTCAACACTATTTTGTATTAGTTTCAGCTATACCGTATAGAGGTCAGACAATCAAATACTTTACACAGAGATTCCTCAATACTTCAAGTATCCCTGAAACCATACATAGTTATTACAATATTATTGCACATACTTCCTGCTGTGCTCCACATCCCTGTGACTCTTCTATAACTTCCAATTTGTAGTTCTAAATCCCTTCACCTGTTCACCCAGCCCTCTATCCCCCTCCCCTCTGACAACCACCTGTCTGTTCTCTGTGTCCATGAGTCTGTTTCTTTTTCGTTTCCAACTTCTCCAAATGTGTAGAAAATTTGTTAGGCCATAACACAGACTGGCATTGATTTATGTGCTGCCGCCTAGCTGATTGCACTGAGTCAATGCAATCTTGTCATCTGATTTATAAACTCAGTAAGCACAGGAAATATGTCTTATGCTTTCTTTGGACATTTCCTACCAGATGCTGCCTATATAGAGGTGATCAATATATCCAAATGGATCAAGATCAAAACATCATCCATCCCAAGTTTTCCAAGAAGGGAGATCCAGTCTGGAACAAAGGAACAGGGGCCAGGTTGCCAGGCCCATTACTTATCTATACCTTTCCCTCACCCCGGTCAGGGTAGTATTGTGGAAAAGGAAGGGGTTTGTGGGTATTCCTGCTTTCTACTTCTTAGTCGTCTCATTCAGGCAAGCGTACTCATCTTCGAGCCTCTGAAGCCTGTGTACAAAAATCAAAGAATACTTTTATTTCACTGACTTCTTTGATTTCCTTGAAAATACTTGCATATCCTGCCTCAGGGCTCTTTCTTCTGCCCTTTTCTCCTGGGAAAATATTTCTTCCCCATCTACTTACCAGTTTAATTCCTTTCTACCCTTACACATTATATTCTTACAGAAGCTTTCCTTCTTACCCCTTTCTCATCTCCATGTACTCAGTGACCATCTTCCCCGGGAAACTGCACCTTGCTAGGAAGCGGCACACAGGGTGCTATTCCATACTGTGCATCTGGCACAGTGTGTAAGCACGTGGATGTTATTTACTAAATATCTGTTTCCCTTACATATATTTCTTGGTTTTATTTTTTTAGGATTTATTTGTAGTTATAATCTCATATGTGACTTTTCTTATTCTTTTATGTGTTTCTTAGCATTTGATGATGGTCACCAACCACCATTCAATAATTGGAAGTGAGAAAACACAGACATTATGTTATTTATGGGAGGACAGTGACAAGGCCAGGCAAACAATACAAACACTGGCCACACCCCCTTTGCATGAACTAGCTAAAGAGAGGACTCGTGGTAAATGCTAAGTTCACTACTCATTTTGATACCTATAATTACTTCTTGAAACCTGATTCCCTACAGAAAATACAGTTCTTTTTTCCTTAACCAGTTAAGGTAAAAGTGTTTCCAACTAAGCGAACAGAGAGAAAAAACTACAAAATGGAACATTAAAAGGTAAATCTGGAAATCCTTCTTTGAACACAAGTCATTATTTATTTTCCTTTTCACCAATAACTTTATTGATTTGGATATTTTGAGTATTAAATGTACTTCACCAAGATTTCTGTGACAGAGAATATGAAAATATTTAATTGATAAGCATTAATATTTGTATACCTAGTATCAGTGTTTTCGATCTCATTAAACCTGAGTAAGAATCCAGACCGATACAAGTTACTAAGAGTTAAGTAAACACACACAAACACACACACACACAAACACTGGATAAAAATTGATAGCACCATTCTCACTGAAATGAGAAGACACTTGTTATCAAAACAAGAGTTCTAATACCATTTAATCACAAATACTAGGGTGTTTATCTAAAATTTTTTTTAAAAACTCAAAGTCTATATAAAGAAATTCTCTTGTTTAATTGAGAGTGAAGTTTAAGGTTAACCAGTACACCCAAAAGGGTAAAAAAAAAAAGAAAGAAAGAAATATGTACTACGGGGTTTTATTTACACAACTGTTAATGAAAATGAAGTTTCTCAACACACGGGTAATGAAAGCTACCTGTGCAGTGACTGTGAGATTTGGCTGCCAGTGCTTGGCGAAGCCATGGTCCCGGAGGGGACTTCTCATACAATCGCAATGCGACACAGTGAAGGACTTGGAGTCCAGGCCAACATATACGGCAAATTTTGTTAGAGAGGTTTCAGGCATGTAGGGCTTAAGGAATTCAACTCCAACTCCCAGAAACATGACTTTCTATACTTCTTAGCTGACAGAACCACACAATTTATTGCACAAATAAAAAAAAAAGACCTCCATTTTAATACTTGGTTTATAGCTTCCCTAACTTATAAAAGGCAAGACATCATTCAAATGGATAAAAATACCAATGGGAAACATTAAAAAGTATGTGCATTACATTAATAAAAAAAGGAAATGGAGGACAGGAAATTATAAGGTAGAAAATTCAATCTATTCTTATTTTAAGAAATAAAAATGTTGTTAAAAGACAAAACATGCTTCAGCAGTACATTTGTCTACCCTATAATTTTATTGAATAAATTTTTGCAATTAAACATGGCCAATCATAATCTAAAACTGAGCTCCAGGAAAGTGAATGATACATAAATGGAATATTTCTTATAAACTGCTAAAATGATTGCCTTTTATAAGGTATTAAACACTCATAGAGAAGCATGCCTACTAACACAAGAATGTAGACAGCTTAAAGATGAAATACTAAATGTTTGAAATTCAGGGAAAAAAAGGATTCAGTGACATTTAATTGAACACTCAGCTAACTCACAGTGTGACTCGGCTGCCTAACAATAAATGGTCTTAAACCAGACATCTCATTGCATCATCACTTCACTAGTCCTCCTCTCAAAGACTAGATCAGAAAACTATAAAATTCATATGCTTCTTCTAAACAATTGGCAAAATGAAGTTATTTCTAACAATAGTCCTTTTCTCTACCTAGATAATGGAAAACAACTCTCTTAGATCCAGAGAAATGAGAAGCACTGAACTTAGGGAAAATGAAGACAAACACAAATACGAACATTAAATTATAAGCACATAATTTAGAATTACCTGGTAGAGATAATAATATACTGGCTTTAGGAAGCTCTAAATTTCTGTGACTAGCACTAGAATTTCTAATTAGCCTATATACTAAAGGGAATTTTTAGGCCCTAAATAAATTAAAATAGGTTATTAAAAGCAAATGAAGTGTGGAAGTATAAATCACAAGCATCCCGTAAAGTAAGATATAATTACTTCCGTTATTTAATCTCCCTGAGAGCACTATTCACCCATATTCTCCTATTTCCTTTGCAGGGGCAGAAAGCAAACAATTAAATAACAAACAAATAATAAATGGGTAGATAGCCAGAAGAGAAATATTGGAACCCAAGGACTTTAGAAAAACTGTATAGAATATGTTTTTAGCTGAAACACATTATTTTTAAATCTCTCACTCTTGCATATCAGGAGACCCCTGCCCTGCATCAGCAAACACTTAAAATGTTACTTTCACCTTCTATATAACAGCACGGACCACCTGTCCCTGTGGGATAGACAAGCTAATTCACGTTAAAATTTAAACAATGAAATATAAAGATTTCATATACTTTTATGTTGCTTGTCTGTTTTACATAATCTTTATTTAAAGTATACATCATTAATTTTTAACCTCAGAAAGTACTGCATTTTGCCATGCATAATACACAATTTTTTTGTCTAAATTTTTGAGGGAAAAACAAGGATGCACATTATACATGGGAATTAGTGCTAAAGCATAGGGGTGCATTCTACATGGAAGCATGCTTTTCCAAACAAACCTGGTTAGAACAAAGGATGAATTTTCCCTTAGAAGCAAATGCTTTCTGCCTGTGATTCTGCATATTTTCCCCTTGCCAAGACACTTGAGATCTATTCCACATTCTTAACAGGTGTACTTGCTCATTAGCATCCTCCTCATGCCAACCCTTTTGATAACCACGGTATAATTTTTTTCAAGAAATTTATTTAAACAGATATGGTAAACTATGTTATAAATAGTACAGGTCTGTTTTCCTTTCCTACTGAAAATGCCTTTTCAACACCACACAGCAGCCCTCCTTTCTTTGTCTCCCTCCTCTAACTGGCAGAGTGTGGCTGCTATTCTACCTCCTAAATAATCTTAATTTGGTAATTAGAAGCAATGCTTTCCCAGTTCTTCTCCTATCTAAATAAAGTGGCAGAGACACTGGGGAATTTCCCTTCTGAAACACACACGGAGGAGTGGGCAGAGTAGACAAAGGGAGCTTGATGCTCATTGTTCTGGAACTGGGCAGCAGTTAGAGGGGAAAGTGAGGCAGTCACGCAGGGGGGACTCCATTCTCAGGGGAACAGTAAGAAGCAGCATGGCATGCAACTCGAGGTGAGGACTGGGTGATAGTGGGGACTAAAAGGTAGAGGATAGGTATGTCCCATATCAGAGGAGATGTGGAAAGAATATTTTTCCCTGAGTGATAGTCCTGTCAGCCAAGAACATGAGTTTGAAATGACACTGAATATATGGATCACTTCTATGTCAGGGTTTTTGAAGAGGAGGTTACTAATATGGAGTGGTGAGTTAACTCATTCTGATAATGTAGACAAATGAAAATAACACAGTAGCTATTGTTTGATGAGTTATATGTGTGTAACTGTAAATGGAACTCACATCTATCCTATGTAACCTCCATATAGGTTTGAATGGGTGTTCAGGTGATGGGTAAAATATATTTAACATGTAAATCTCAATCCCAATTCATTTTAGAAGCATTTAAATAGGGCATGAGGGGTGGCGTGGCGAGAAGACCTTTGAAACAAACATCAGATTAAGTACAGATAACTCATCAGTACACTCAACACACATAGGAATGCTTTCCTCCCTAAGAAACGAAACCTGTCTTCTAGCATACGAAAATTCATGATATCCATAAACAAAACACTGATGTACTTTTTTAACTGGAGAAATACACAATTCTCTATAGTTTTGTCAATATCTTTTTAATTATGAACTCAGTATTTAAAATGTTAACTAGTTTAGATACACGTTCATTACAGGTTAGTGGGTACAATGGACTCTTCTAATAGTTCTCAACCTGGTTGCACAAAAGAATCATATGGGAAGCTTACTGATTGATGCGTAAGCACTACAGACAGACAGATGCTGAAGGTGAGTTCCAGAACAAAACAAAGTGTTACGTATAAAAATCCAAAAAGGATGAAGCATACGTAATATGCTCTATTTGGGCCAACTTCATTCACCCTTTTGCAAAGCAGTGACAGAGGGCTTTCTCTTCACCAAGACTCTGTGCGGCACACGGACTCATTACACCGTGACGCAGGTGTAATGTCAGCTGTGGGGGCCAGATGACCAGCTAGGCAGGTCTGGAGACAGTCAGTGAGAGGCTGTCTCCATGTGCAGGGAGGGAAGAAATGTAATAACCCAGAGAAGAGGTGAATAAATGTATATGTTTCTACCAAATACAATCCAATACTAAAGAGTTCAAAGGCAAATGATTAGGGATCTTCACTAATACCTATAATCATATCTGATAAGGTGTTCTAAGAAAATATTTATTAGATCCTGTCTTATCATTCCAATCACCACAGTCAAATGTAGACGTGGAAGAATATATGCCTGGCACTAAACAGTTCAAATTCTTGAACTGTATTACTATTTATGGATCTATTTACCAAATCTCTAGCTTCAAGATATAAACAAAATACACACATGGTATCAAATGCACCAAAACCACAAACCTAATGACAATTTTTACTGTTAAAGCGAAACCTTCCTGTCAGAGTACTTTCTTTCAAAATGACATTCCCTTTGAAAATAAGGGAGAACTTTTCTCAATTAAAAAGAAAAGCATAAATTATTAAATTGATGCAAGGATGTGATATTTGCTATTCAACAACCAGTATGTAATTATATTCCTCCACATATACAAAGGCTTTCAAGACATTTTCATACTAAGACACATTTAGAAATATTAATACTAAATATTAGCAAACAAAAAAGCACTGACTATATTCCTTAACAAATATAAATTGTTGCTTAAATCAAACCATTCTATTTATAGTAAATAACATACAGTTAAACTATCCCATATACAATTCACATACATACACATATTCAATGTAATTAATCTCTAATGAGCAAGGGAACTAGTATAATTTTGATTATCATTAACGTTTATTTCTCAATCTGTAAACCTCATGTTCAGTTGCTATAAAGGATAGTAAACATTTACCACCAAACAATAAAATCATATGCAACTTATACTCTACATTTGTTTTGTAAAATACCTCTTGGCATCTGGCTGAAATACATTATTTCAGATTCTTCCATGAGGGCCAACTAGTATTATCATTAGGAAACCTTAACAGGAATAACAGGAAAAATATTTGGTCCTGGTGAAATTACATCAACTATTGTAATCATTTTAATTAGTATTACAAAGTTTTATAAGTTTAAAACTTTTAAAAATATATGAAATACATGAAGTTTATTAGGAATTTTTTAGGGAAGGTGTTAGTAAACAAGTTACAGTAAAATTCCTTGTTTAAACTGAAAATGATTTAAGAACTACAAAAGTACAGATTGTCACTATGGTTTGTAAACACCATTTCAATAGCATCCTAATAGATCAGACCAACTGCAACAAACTCCACTGCAACAAAAAAGCTAAAGAAACGAAGTATTTCATACATTATCTGAAGGAAAACTCCAGTGTTAACTTGACCAAAATAATTTGTAAACAGACAGGACTTTAGAGAGCATAACATGATATGCTCATTTGAAGAAATGGAAACCGATGCTCAAAGAATTATATTTATTATTTTCATAACCAAGTCCGTTATTAGCAAAGCATCAGTCCTGGCTTCCCAATTTCTACCTCAAGACCACGCTGAACCATGCTAATTTTTAATGAATTAGATCTCACTCAAAGTTTAATTGTGACTTGTACCAAGTTTTTCTTCCTCTCACCCTTTTGGTCTTTTTCCACCGACCTATGTTCTTCCACTCTCAACACACTGCTCTCCCTCAAGTCAGAAAAATCAAGACAAAAATCTGATGACCCATCTTCACCCTTGTTGAGTGTACACTGATAGAGTATGTCAACAGAGTCAAAAGAGTTTAAAAAAAAACTTCCTTTTTTATTGGGGTGACATTGGTGAATAAGATTATATACATTTCAAATATACTTTTCTGTGATACATGATCTTCATATTGCATTGTGTTCCCACCACCCAAAGTCAAATCACATTCCTCCACCATCTATTTGACCCTCCTTACCCTTAGGTAGCTCAGTGGGTAGTGTCAAAAGTTCTTTGGATTTATTTAAGCCACTTCACGTAAGTGTCCAAAGAAAGGTTTTGTGTTTCAAGTAACAGAAAATGCTAAATCACATGAGTGGTTCAAGTTTTAAAAAACGGGAACATTATTATCTCAAGCTATGCATGCCTCACAGTCAGAGTACCAGGTTCCATGTCTCAATGATGCTCTCCATCAATTTGATCATCAGCAAGGGATGTGCAACTTTCTTTAGTCCAATACATTTCTGGAACAAGGGATAAGTTGGTTTTGCCTCAGAAACATAACTTGAGGCAACAGGGATTGCTATTAAACAAAATTTGGCTTTTGATCGATGAGAAGGGATGGCTGCTAAGTAGTCAACCATCAATGCTAACTATTCCTTCAGCTAAATAATTTCCATACACAGCCTTCTTGCCTTATTTTCAAAACTTCCCAGCTCTATCCATATGTTTATATCCCTTCCCTAAAGAGGAAGACCCAAAGTATCATACGGTCCCTATATCAAGCTCCAAGTCCAGGATCTCCAGGTAAGAGTCATTATTTCCAGGAGGTCCAAATTGCTTAGAAAATGATTCCTGAATGATAAGGTATCTACTCCCTCACAATTACGCATCAATCAACAGTAAAATTTTTAAAAATTACAACCATGAAATGGCAGAAAGGAGGTCAATAAAAAGCAATGCAAAGTAATCAATGGTTCATAGCAAGGCTCCATCAACATTTCAAACTTCACTTCAACTTAGACTTAAAGCCACATGCAGAAACGACCTTTCTGAGTACAGTAATTTTTTTTCTTCCCATTTCCAAATGGGCCAACTTCAGTCTAGTTTGTTTCTTTATTGTAGGTTGCAAAAATTGCCACTGTAATCCGGTACTGTTCACTTTTCCCACCACTTCCTCCAATGCTGCAGCACCTACAGGCACATGGCCAACTCTCATGGGAACGGCACGTAACATTCTCCGATTTTACTGAAACTGAAGAACAAGGGTCACCTACATCCTAGCCTGTAAAAATAAGGTCTCCCTACTCTACTCTCTTGATCCTCCATTCATTCAAGTACATCTGCGAAGATTTTCCTGGAAGTACCTCACTCCACAAACCCAATACTAAAATTTTTTAAAAATATGTATTTGCCTTCGAATAACAAATATTCTTTATCCAAATCAGATTATCCAAGAAGGACATCTGTGGCTCACATAACAGAAGTCAGACACAGAATACATTCCATGGGGTCAACCTATCTTTCAGTTTGACTGTGTCACCAAGGCCTGATGCTCTCTCTCTCTCTCTCCCTGCTTTCCTGTCTTAAATGTTGGCTATGTTGGCAGAATAGTAGCAAGATGGCTACAATGATTTTAGAAATCACATCTTGACACAACACTGTTCAGAGACAGCAGAGCTTCATTCTCTTCATTTTTTCTTGTGACCAAGGAAAACTTTCTCTAAGCCTCCAGCAGAGCTCCCTTTATGTCCCATTGTCTAAGACTAGTTTCAATGCCTCTCCGTTCATTACCAGCATGGGAAGTCATCTGGTCTATTCATGGCAATCCTAACAAGCTGGGATAGATTTGATGTAGGGAGCAATCCACCATGCCCACAACAAATAATTAGCTCACTGTTCAAGTAATTTTAGACTTAGTGAACATATGGAGAACAATTCCGTAGCAAAGGCCCCTCCTTAAATGACAGGGCTTACCTGCAAAGTAAATGCATGCCTTCATCACAGTCTTTGCACCAGAATCTTCCCAATATCCCACAGAAGTAGGAATCCGGGTAACATATATATAGTTACGTTGACTGTTTATTTATTAACATCTCTTAGGACTAGACGGTCTCCCTGTTAGAGTATAAAGCCCATGGCAGGTTCTGAGAACATGTGGGACTTGATAACAAGTAGACTACAGTTAAATCCCAGCTCTTGCAGTTACCTGCTGTTTGATCTACGGCAACTGCTTAAATTCCCTGAGGCTCAGTTTCCTCAACAGTTAAATATACACACTAACATGACCTCACCTCACAGGGCAATGGGGAGTTTCAGGCAAAATAATGTGTGCAAAGTGTCTGCACTGCTCCTTGCACACTAGATAATGAACTGCTATTTTATTTCATTTTCCTTTTCATTTCCAGAATGTGATTTTTCCTCACACATTCTCTGTGTTTAAATCAATCCCTTTCATCCAGCATTCTTATTCACATAGACTAGGTCTCCAGGTGAGATACAAAGTTATCCAGTTAGCAGGGTGGGCCCCTGTGATTACTAAATTTCTTTGACATCTATTTACAGTATTGTCTAAAGGGTCTCATTGAAATAGACTTCTTCAAAGAAGTACTATTATATATGTATATAATATGTAATATATACCCCACAGGTTTTTAAATTTATATACAGTTTTTATACCAGTATAGTAAGTCAAACTGGAGAAAAGTAGGCAAAAATATCCAAAGTTCCCAATTATTTACTAAAAAAATTATTAAAAAGAATATCCTATGTAGTTCCCCGGATTTTTAAAAGTTAATAATTACTAAAACACAAAATCCACATTACGCAATTTAATTAATATCAATATTTGATTATTAAAGCAACTTAAGCAATAAAACATTGTTTTCCCACATACTTAACAGGGATTTTAACCCTATTACCAAAATTATCCATTTTTTCCGAGTAAGATGTTATAGATGATTTACCAAAACAATATACAATATACAACCTTCCAGTTTTGCAGTAAAGTATAAAGTGTACACTCTTACTTCCCCCCATTCATCTCATGCTTATTGTGTAGAACAATACTGGTTTTCACTTAACGTTTTTTGATCTGCCCCATTCTGAGAAGTATCACATTTGGTAAAAAGGTAAATGGCCGCATATGAACTAAAATCTAATATCAATGCAACAACCATATTATTCTTAACCCATCAGAAGATATTGCCTGGGAAATCATTTTTTTTCATTGCTTCTCTTTGGCAAGGACACCCTGGGAGACACAATTGAAATACAGATGCTAGTTATTATGGATTGTTTTAAAGTAAAACAAATACAGTTTTAAGGAAAAGGCATTAAGTAAAGAAAAAGTCCCCCAGTCTTCCTCACCATTACACTATAGCCACCATTAGTAATTGTATTTACTTTTTTCCCCTAATGCTTAGGTGGGTTGAGGTTTTTCATTTTGGTTTTCATTTGTCCATCCCTGTTTTATAGATTGGTTGAGTATTTATAGCCAAAATCACATCTTTTCATACAATTTTGATTGTTAACTATAAGCATAACAAATATTTCCCATAATTGTTACTTATAGTTTTTAATAAATCCATAACCTACACTTGATATTGTATATCAGTTTAATAACCATTCCTATGGAGTCTTTCAAGTAATTCCCAATGTTTGGGACATTTTGTGCATATAATTTTCTATACTTATGATAACTTAAATGGGATAGAATGTAAAAGTAAAAGATCTGGGTTAGGTAATACGGACAATTTCAGACACACATAATTCCAAGGCTCATTTTACTACTCCACACCATCTCTCTTATAATTCTCTAGTCATGGCATAACAAGGAGATGCTGGGAGCAGGAATGGAAAGAAAAGCTCAGTGATTCTGTATGTGGCTCCTGGGTGGCCCCTCTTAATATGGAGACAGCAAAACTTACCCTCTAGATGATCATTTATTTAGTTTTGACTCAAGGCCAATTAATGACTAGGAGAGTAACAATAATTGCAATGTGAGAACCATTTCAAATACATATTTTATGTTCCACAGGGGATTAAAAAATCAGGCAAAAGTAAATCCTCCTAGGGTTCAGTTATACAGGAAATAGCATTTATGGCTAGTGGCAAGGCCCCAAGGCATTGGAAAAGTGAACATGGGAACGAAGTGGCAGTCACACTAATGAGCTACCTGTGGTAGCGATGAATAAGGAGGCAACTGGAAAGAATGTGCATGTTATTTAACCTAAAAATTGTACTTCCAAGAATAAACTATTTCTCTTTTGCAGAAATAAACACAGGAGCATGATAGCACATATTTATACACCTTAATCTTCTCGAGAGCATCAATAGGCTATGAAATAATTTGCAGTAATTAAAACAAATGATAGACTTAAACATATTAGTGTGGAAAGTCCTCCTGGGTGTAAAAATCCATGTGTACACATTCATACATACATACATACAACAGATTTGATGATGCATACAAATGTACAAAGGTTGATGCCCACTAAAATGTTAGCAGTCATTTTCTTGGGAGGAGGGAGATTAAGAGGGATTTATTGGTTGATGCATGATGCATTTATTATTTTTCAACAAATATAAATATGTAAAATGATAGCCCATTCAGTAAGCAAACATAATGCCTACCAAAGAAGCCTCAGCTTCAGGGTATGCTTCCACGCAATCCATGTTATCAAACGTTTTGTGCTCCTGGTTTCTCAGTTAAATAATAAAGACAAGAAAAAAGTGTGCCCCTGAGTTTCCCATATATACTTGGAGGACACTGGTGGATGAAGCAGAGCAGGTGACGGACTCAGCGGAGGGGAATATCAAAGAGGGGACTCAGTCGCATCATCAAGGGCTGCAATGAGTTAAGCAATATTTGTTCACTTACATGGAAAGTTTGCTGAAGTATTAATCCGAAAAGATCTAAGAAAGAGTTTTGATTTTCTAGATTTAGCCTACAATTTTATTGTAGTTTTTCTTACATGCAAAAAGTTGAAAATAAAGCATTTAAATGAAAAAAGCTCTTCGTTCATAATCATAATTTCCACTTTTCAGAGAGGTTGTAGAGGAATAGTTTAGAGAACTCTAATCAGTTAATAAAAAGAGAACCTCCCCCTTTTCAATTTCATAATATCAGAGTTAAAAACAAAATCTCAAATAATTCTAATTTGTATCATGAAACAACACTCAGTGATTTATAGATTGAAGAGTAAAGAGAAGGTTTTCCTTCCTTAGGTATCATTACCGCCATGCTACCTAGAATATGACTGCAGGCCCACTGAGCATATGTGCCATGTGGTTTTCTTTCTGTCCTGTTTGTGTTTAATTAGTCACGGCACAGTGAAAACACACAGTTGCTAGGCAAATTTCTATGGGATTTTCTGTTCCTAAAACTGGAACCTCATCACAGTACTTCTGGATTATGGCTCAATAAATGCATTTATAGTTTTTTATTCTGTTTAGACAGAAATACTTTTTATCAGCATTTTAATAACCCATGCTAACATAAGCATTGTAATGGAAAAAATAACATGAAATGGGGCATTTTCCTGACTCCTTTCCAAACCTAATTTCTGCTTATCGATTTTTTAATCCTCACCTGAGGGTATCTTTATTGATTTGAGAGAGAGACAAATGGAGGAAGAAAGTAGAGAGGGAAGGAGGCAAGAGAGAAGGGAGAGAGAGAGAGAAGAAGAGAGGGAGAAAGAAACATTGATTGGTTCCCTCCCATACGTATCCTGACTGAGGATCGAACCTGCAACTTTTTTGGTGTACGGGATGATGCTCTAATCAACTGAGCCACCCAGTCACAGCTCTGCTTATCAATTTTTTAAATATTCTAGCTATTTCATTTTTTCTGTTAACCTTAAGAGATCAAAAGCAACTCATTTGAAAAGAGCAAGTATCTTCGATATTCAGTACAATCATAGATACCATGAAGGAACTATAGACACATTAAACATCAGAAAAACACATAAGACTCCACGTAAAGAGAAATGTGACCACAGCTTGATAGGTACACACAAATTTCAGTAGTTGGGAAGGGATATGGAATGAAGAGAAGTTATAGTTCCTTAAGAAGTGGGAGCTGATGAAGATGCACGGACTTGGGAAGATGGAGAGGCAAACTTCCAGAGAAGCAAAAGCAGGAACAGTGCAGAGGAGAATCTGCAGATCCTATGGCTGAGGCGGATGGTCATAGTTATATTCAAGGTTAATAAGACATATTTAGAGGCGAGGGAAGTGCAAGTACCTGGGAGGAGTATTTCAGGTGTGATGTGATCTAGTTTACGGTTTACAGGTAAGTGAGAAACTCTCCGTGTTGGGAGACGTATGGATTTAGACAAAATCGGTATTTCATTCTGTAAGTAATCTTTGTTTTGTGCTGTTTTACAGCAAGGGCAACAAGGACAAAAGTCTGGTGGTGAGGCAAAGGGACACAAGGACAGAGAGTATAGTAAAATAGATGCTAATCTATGAATGTGCATATTCTATGAGAGCAGTATGGCTTCAAAACCATATTTGCTGATTACAGGTTATTTGTACACACGTGTTTTCAAACAAGGTATCATACAATACCATACTTGTTAATATCATTGGCTTAGAGCCTGGCCTGAGATTCCATTCTACGTCTGTCTCTGCCAGCAGCATGACCTTGGGCAAGTTACGGAAACTCTCTGAGCCAGTTTGTGCCCAAGATGATAATCCCCCCAACAGGGTCATTGTCGGTGTAACATTAGATAATGGCCCTAAAGACATAAATTCAGTTTTGGAGCATAGTAGTCTCTCATTAATTATAATATTTTTCACCATCGTCATCATCATCTGCCTCACTTCTCAAAAACACGATAGTCTGTTAAGTGGCTTGCACTTTTACACACATGTATTTTGAAAGAAATGCTTGTTTTACAAAGATAGTTTGAAGAGTATCATAGTTCTGTCCTTTTTCATTCAGAAGGCATTTTATAAATAGCGATTGACTAATATACATCAGGACTTTTAGCTCCTTAACAAGCTCCAAGATTTAAAGGACCATCATTTCAGCTTTTCTAGCCTAATAATTGATAAGAAAAAGAAAGAAACAGAAAAAAAGCAAAGTTAAATGCAGACCAAGTGCCCAGTTCCCATGCACACATGTAGCGTGTTCCAACACCATTTGGTATCCCCTGGCCCACAGTGACAGACACACAGCGCAATTCTCTGTGGATTTCATGTCTGCATTTCTTTTCCTGGTGCATACAGGTCATTGCGACTAGAGTGTATCTCAGCAAGAGTGCGGCTGAGACTGCCTCACTAAGTCTCAGTAGCAACCAGTATGTTAACAAGGGGAGATATCCCCTAACGGTGAATGAAACCACTGTAAATGTAAAAGCTGAGGACTCCCATAACCAGGCAAAGGAGAGCCATTTTGCTGTGATCAGATCTCATTTAATATTCAATGAGATGAAAAGTACACATGAAAAACTCAGAATGTATATTGATTTCTACCAAGACAGCAATATTGTCTGGAAAATTGTGGCTGCATGTTTACCATCTGGCAAGGCGGAAGCACCAGAAATCGCGCATCTAGATGTTTGAGTGAGAGCTACCACATACCCACATGCATGGAAAAATCTGAATCAGCAACAAAGCCAGAAGCATGTGTCCTGCCAAAGAATGAATATTCATAGTGTTGCCAGTACCACACAGGTTGAATTAAACATAAATGCAAACAACTGTTACAATTTCACATTGATATTCTGCCTGACAGCAACATCAAAGATCAAAATATACCACAATGTAAGATAATTCATCAAGGCTGTGTATAGAGTCAGTGTGGAGAAATGAGTTGGAGACCAGCCGTGATCACAGAGAAACGACTTTCCTGAGTGGGAAAGAATACTACACAGGAATAAAATATAAAACACAAGGAGAATCCCAAGTGAAAATATCCAAGACAAACACCAGGCTTTGCGAATCCTTTACAAAGATAGAAGTGCTTCAGCCTGTCAAACCGGAGTATGCTGATTTCCATCTTTCTCAAGACTCTTAAAATGTGTTTATCAATACTCAAACCATTCAATATTAAATATTGGTAGAAGGATTTTTGCTGAGATTAAATATATATTTCCAAATCTCTCATACAATAATTCTGTGATAGACCACAGTCTATCAAGAGCAGAAAGGTTCAAACACTGAAGGCTAGACTTGTAAGCATGAGGCTAAAATGAAAGAGCATCCAACCACAGAAATGTCCGGTCAGCTTGCAGACATGTAAACCAGATGTCGGTCTGCTAGCACGTACACAGACCCTCACAAAGGTCTGTTATCACTGTCCCCAACATTTCACTTCAGGTCCTCCAGCCAGGGCTAAACTGTAACACTACTTTTAATTGTCGACGTTTAGTAGAAGGTGCTTGTAATTTGGAAATACTAATTCACATGTGCAAAGATTCTGGGATTTGAATCTCTCTTAAGCATTAGGAACAAAGAATTAAGTACAGTGCAGTTTGGATCACTGTGTTACAAAATGAATCAAGTAACTATAATTAAACAATATGCATTCCTCAATAGATTTATTCCACTTGGCTTCCTCTGTATAACTGACAATAAAAATAAATCTTCAGAAAACACAGGTCTGATCATGCTATTCCTCCAGTTAAAAACTTTCAAAGCCTCCTTTGTCTTTAGGAACAGCAAATTTTCAGTGTGGCTTTTGGAGCTAACTTCAGCTGGCAAGCTCATTGAACAGAGCAGAAGTTCGTCCAACATTTTCAAGAATGAGAACCCTTTTCAGCTCCAGAATTGCTCACACACTGTACCACCCACCGTGATCACAGCAGAACTTTCAGTATCTACCAGCTGAATAATGGGTAATGATAATTATTAAGTTACTGAAGTTGCTAAATTATCAATAACACCTATATATTTGAAAATAATACACATGTATTTATTGTCTACAAAAAGTTCTGACAGAAAATGGATTTAAAGACCTTTTTAGAGACTTTGTGGATCATGGCTGGGGAACCACTCTGATGGTGAAAAGAATAAGCAATCAACAATTTCCTGGACAAACTATCTATTTTTATTGTTGAAACTCTCATGCCTAGAACCACACTTGCAGAAAGAGTGTGCTCAACACTTACTTGATGGAAGAATGAACTACTTGAGACCAGGGTTCCAGTCTCAGGGACCGGGCTTCGGGGCATTGTAGCAGGTGCTTCCCCAGGTGGACTGGCTCTCCTGGGGTACCCACAAGGCTCCTTCCCTCAGTTTACCTTCAAACCTCTGCCTGAAATGCCACCTTCTTTATGAGGCAACCCCCATGTGAGATTCTAAACACCCCCTAACGTGCTCCATTTTTTTCTCCAAGCACTTATTATTTTCTAACTTACTATTTTCTATTGGATTATTTTCACTCTGACTCCCACCCACTAGAATGCAAGCTTCACAAGTACAGAGATTTCCTGTGATTTGTTCACTGGTAGGTACATTGCAAGCTTCTAAAAAAAATGCCTGGCATAGTGAATTTTTTTAGAAATGATTAAATCTTTGACAAGTCATTCCATCTCATCAATACTGATCATCTGTTAAAAAAAAAAAAAGTATGACATCTCTCTCACTCAATATACAGAGTGGTTTGAGGACCAAGTAAAGGTGACCAATCATTGTTCTAAAATTCATATGATTAGCCCTGACTGGTGTGTTTCAGTGGGTTGGGCATCATCTTGAAAACTGAAAGGCTGCAGGTTTGATTCCGGGTCAGGGCACCTGTCTGGGTTGCGGGCCAGGTCCCCGGGTGGGAGTTGGTGAGAGGTAATCAATAGATGTTTCTCTCCCTCGCTTACTCCTTCCCTTCCCCTCTCTCTACAAACAAATACAATATATTTTTAAAGCTTTAAAATTTATGTGACTAAACTTATAATTTCTCCTCACTGGACGGTGCTAGAGAAAAGGGTGAGGGAAGGGAGGCTTCCCCTCTTGCCTACAGGCCTACAGTTTGGAAACGATCATTCACATCATTAGCCAACGACAGTTCAACTCATGAACCCGATCTTATACATTTCATAGACATGACTGGTGGTTGTGATTATAAAGATAGCCTACATGTTTTAATTACAAATTATAAGCCATCCTGCTTCAACTTGGAATTTTTTTACCCCAACGTGCCTTCAGTTTCCCAATTGAGTTGTGTAAAATCCTCCATAATTACAAGGGGTGGTCCCCCAAATTGAATTACCTTCTGGAGGGCGGACCCCTTGTAGTCCAGGCTCCCCCTGCTAGGTGAGTGTTCTAGGAACCCATCTGTGTCAGTGCACCAGCTGGCATGGTTGTGAGGGGCTGCGTTTGGCTTCACTGAATTTTTTTTGAAAACTCTTTCAATGCTTCTTAATGGGTAATTTAGGAGCTCACTCTGCACCCTACTGAATGTTCACAGTTTTTGACCCAAAATGGCATGACCCCTGTGACCCACATCCCCTATTTAACTGATCTCACCTCAAGCAACATTTTTTGTTTCCCTGGATGAAAAAAGTTCTCAAAAGGAAACACTTTGCCCATGTGAAAGAGGCAAAACAAAAAATGGCAGAAGCACTGAAAGGCATCAAAATTGAAAAGTTCAAAAGCTGTTCTGAGCAGTGGAAAGAACGTCTCGATAGTATTGCATCAAATGCAAAGTATTTTGAAGGTGACTAAAGTTTAAACATGTAAGAATACACAATTTTTTATAAATAAACTCTGGGCTTTAGGGGTCCTTCCTCATATATTGGTGGTTAATTTTATGTGTCTACTTGGCTGGGCTATGGTGCCCAGTTGTTTGATCAAACTGCAGTCTAGGTGTGGCAGTGAAGGTATTTTTTACATGTAATTAATATTCACAATCATCTGCCCTTACGCACAGCGTATTATCCTCATGTTGTAGTGGGCCTCATCCAATCAGTTGAAGGCCTTAAGAGCAATGACTGAGCCCAGCTGGTGTAGCTCAGTGGATTGAGCGCGGGCTGGGAACCAGAGTGTCCCGGTTCGATTCCCAGTTGGGGCACATGCCTGGGTTGGGGGCCAGGTCTCCAGTGAGGGCCATGTGAGAGGCAACCATACATTGCTCTTTCTCCCTCCCTTCTCCTCTCTCTAAAAATAAATAAATAAATAAATCTTAAAAAAATAAAAATGACTGAGGCTTCACAGGGAAGACGGAATTCTTCCTCATGACTAAAACACAGGAATCCTGCCTGAGTTTCCAGCCTGTGAGGCTGCCCTACAGATCCCGACTTGCCCGTTCACACAACTGAGGCACTCTCTCACTTCACACACGTCCTAGCCACTTCCTTCTCTAGAGGACACCGAGGCAACCGAGGGTTTAGAGACAATGCTTATGAAATGCTTGCTTAGAGAGGTGAAGGCAATATGCACAGTTATCCCACAGTCTGGTAAGTTATCCCTTAAAGAAACTAGTTTTCATTGAGACATAATTCATGTACAGATTTGAAGTGTAACATGTGAGTTTTCAGAAATAAGTGCAATTCTAAATCCACCATCTTATCACTACATTGAACATATCCATTTCCCCTATTGTCTTTTTCCACTGTTCTAATTTCTGTTACTAAATATTAGTTGTATCTGTTATAGGACCTCACATAAAAGATTCACACAGTATATACTCTTTGTAAATTGTTACTAATGCTTAACATGTTTTTGAGATTCGGCCATGTTGTGTGTACCTGTAGATTTAGTTTTTAATTTTTGTGTTTAACTTTCTAATCACCTGGGTTGTATTTTTGTATTAAGTGCAATGTGAAGGCTGAAACTCAAAGTTTTCTGAGAACTCTTTCCAATTGTTGTAGGAAAATTTGTTTAAATCACTTTAATGTCTTTTTAAAAGTCAATGGACCACCTATGTGTGGGTCTATTTCTACATGCTCTATTTTGTTCAGTTCCTCTATCTTTATTACACAATTCTACAATGATTTGATTCTGTAGCCTTACAAGTCTTTACATCAGTTGGTGTAAATCATACAGTTTTGTTACATGTAAAAAAATAATTAAATAGTATGGGAAATGGAGAAGCCAAAGAACTTATATGTAGGACCCATGGACGTGAACTAAGGTGGGAGAATGATGGAGGGGTGTGCAGGGCAGAGTGGGATAACGGGGAGAAAAAAATGGGACAACGGTAATAGCATAAACAGTAAAATATATTTTTAAAAAGACAGTGCCTTTTCCATAATAGATCTTCTCTTAAAAAAAAAGCTATTCTACACACTTTGCATTTCCATATACATTTTAAAAATCAGTTTGTTACATTCAAAAATAAATGACTGTCAGCATTTTGATTGGATTGCAATAAAGTGTAGCTCAATTGGTAGAAACCTGTCATCTTGTCAATACATGAAGTTGATATATATCTCCACTTACTTAGGTGTTAACTTCTCTCAGTGGTATTTTATAGCATTAGGTATAGAAATTGTGAACACTTTTCTAAAATTATATTTATAAGGCTTTTATCCTTTATTATGCTACTGTGATCATCTATTTTTTAAACTTTAATATTCAATTATTTGTTGCTAGAATATTAAAATAATTTACAGTTTCTGTATTGACCTTACTTTTAAGGAAACTCAACATTCCTCCAAAGCTAGTTAACCATGGGACTATTTCGTGATATTCTTATTTAAAACATATGAAATTAGCTATATAGCACAAAGTATAAAAATTTGCTTTACTTCTAAGATAAATTTCCCTCAATAAAAAAACTCTACACTTACAATTAGTGATTGTCTCAAACTCAGAGTCTCTGATAGATGAAAATGATAAACTTTAGATAATAACCCCACTGTATGTTTTAAGTGGTTCACAAAACCACATAGGTTTCAAGTATACAACTCAACAAAACATCATCTGTACATTGCATTGTGTGCCCATCGCCCAGAGCACAGTCTCTTTCTGTTCTCATTTATCCTTCCTTTGTCCTCTCCCTCTTCCCTGCACCCTCTGGCTATCGCCACACTGTTGTCTGTTTCTACATGTTGTACAGATACATGGGTTCTTCTGCTTAATCCCTTTACCATCTTTCATCTATTCCCACCCGCCCTCCCCTCTGACAGCTGTCAGTCTATTCCATGTATCCCGGCCTCTGTTCCTATTTTGTTCATCAATTTATTCCATTCATTAGATTCCACATATAAGTTAGATCATATGGCGTTTGTCTTTCTCTGACTGGCTTATTTCACTTAGCATAATAATTTCCAGTTCCATCCATGCTATCACAAAAGGTAAGATTTCCTCCCTTTTAATGGCTGAGTAGTATTCCATTACTAACAAACATACTACAGTGGCTTTATCCACTCATCTACTGATGAGGTAGGGCTGCTTCCAGATCTTGGCGGTTGTAAATAACGCTGCATGAACATAAGAGTACATATATTCTTTCAAACTAGTGTTTCAGGTTTCTTCAGATTTATTTCCAGAAGTGGGATCGCTGGGTCAAAAGGCAGTTCTATTTTTAATTTTTGAGGAAACTCCATACTGTTTTCCACAGTGGCTGCACCAGTCTGCATTCCCACCAACAGTGCGCTAGGGTTGCCTTTTCTCCACATCCTTGCCAGCACTTGTTTTTTGGTTTATTTATGATAGCCATCCTAATAGGTGTGAGGTAACATCCATCGTGGTTTTAATTGGCATTTCTCTGACGATTAGTAACATTAAGCATTTTTTCGTATGTCTATGGGCCATCTGTATGTCCTTTTTGGAGAAGTGTCTATTCAGGTCCTTTGCCCATTTCTTAATTGGGCTGTTTGTCTTCTTGGTATTGAGTTGTGTAAGTTCTTTATATATTTTGGAAATTAACCACTTATCAGACGTATTGTTGGCAAATATGTTTTCTCATTCAGCAAATTCCCTTGTCATTTTGTTACTGGGCTTTTAAGTTGCTCACATAAGATTAGGAAGAAATTGAATGAATGATCTAGTATAAGTGCTATAAATATACAAGAGGTTAAATATCAATCTTTTTAAAAAGACTTTTTAACAGTCATCATAAATTAATAAAGTAGCACTGCTGTTTCAGAGACAGGATAAAAATACGCCAGCCCCCCAATGCTGGCCCCCTTGTGCGCGACCAGAGCCAATTCACGGAGCGCCGTTTGCTGCCTTATGCTGCGGTCTCCACCCGCCGCTCTGCGGGAATTCAGAACTCTCCTGGCCTCTTCACCACCAACATCAATCTTTCCACTTTGATCAAATAACAGTGAATCTCACTTTTGATGCACTGTGGCTGACTGGTTTTCACTAAAATTGAAAAATTCTATGGGAAAAATTTACCGGGGGCAGGCAATTCAAGCCTTAATGATGGAATTAAGTACCTGTTCATCAAAAACAAACAAAAAAATCATTATCAAGCAGATGGAGAGCCTGGCAATTCCTCTGTTAGCCCTGGAGGAAACCTAAGTGAGGCCTTTTAAACTCTGTCGTAAGCAGAAGGGTGTACGAACCCAGGTCTTGATTTTCCACATATGGCACTATTGTGCTGGGAAAAAAAAAAATGAGGGCCTTCTACAGTGAGAGGAGAGATGGGGCACTTTTACCTCTGGCTCCTTCTAGAACGTGAAGCCTACTCTATCCAGTGAGCCTTCCTTGGAATCCTCTGGACAGACCTGCTCTTCCCCCAAGGAGATTTTATACACACACTCTGGTTAGTACGCATTTCCCAACTCTCCGGCTCTCTTACCAATGTCTATGCACATCCCTTTGCCTCTCAACCTTTCCCTAAATTTGATTACAAGGCTTTTAAAAAGTTGCACGTCATGAACCTACAATCCCCTTCGACACAAATCTAACTAAATATTTCAGAAAAGAGAAACATCTATGGAAAATATTTCTCTCCCCAGAACAATCTAACTGACAAAGAAAACTAACTTTAGATTTACTTCATATATTGCATTTTACTTTGTAGTACCATTTCTATGAATACATTTTTTTAATCGGTTGAGCTACAGGATTATAAGGTATACATTTCCTCACGAAAAAGATACAAGAGTGCTGAACACAGAGATGAACAGACAGAGCAGTAGTCTGCTCTACCTTAATACTCTGAAACTTGCGCAAACTTCTAAAATGATGCTGTGTGAATTTAAGTGTTTTGTTTTGTTTTGTTTCTGGGGCTTTATTTGGGGGAGGGTCTCTTAAGATGCATAAATAAGGCATGAAAAACACTGTTTAGAATGCTCTTTATATATATATACAATTAGAAGCCCAACCCAAAGCACAGTAAGCTACACAGTGATCCCTGGAAGCAAAGTTAATTAAGATAAGCAGATAACTAAGGGAAGCACTATTAGAGAACAGTGTTATGTATTAACCTCTGTTAATACATAAGGTCAATACAAGAGGTTAAATAACAATGTTGCTCTGTAGCACTCTCTGGAATGCATCCCACCAAGCCAATCCCGGCAGTACGATGGAGCAAGTATCTGAGAGCGATCCCTCCTGGAACCAAGTGTTTACACAGAGATTTTGCTTTAAAAAAACAAAACAAAACTTAATTTTAAACTGACTTGAGATTTTACTCTACTTCTCTACAAAATTAAAACTGTCCTGATAACAACCCTACCTACAGCCAATGAAGGCAGCAGGGTTCAAGAAACCAGCTGTCTGCATCTCCAGATGACACAGCCGGTGTCAGATCTCAGTCCCCTGAGATGGGCACTTCCCAGGAGAGCAAAGAAGGGCTTCAGTCTCCCACGTTTAGAGGATGCAGAACAAGTCCTGGGAAATCCTCAGCTTCCTGCTGGCCGGGAGTAGAGACTCTGAGGAGTTATAGTGATACCTAAAGTAGTCAAGCAATTGTAGTATCTCTCTTCTTCTCTTTGGGACCAAGCTGTGGGTACACCATTGTGACAAAAAGCCTCTTTCTCTTGAGATGCCTTTTTTCTCAGGGAATGTCTTCAGGATCTGCTCTCTGAGGCCCTTCCCATCCCTGCACATCCATTCTTGCCACTCCACAGGAACAGACCACTTGCTTCCGCTCTGCTTCCTTTTCTTCATGCTTCTGCAAAACCTGATGACGAAGACTGCATCTGGGTTTCCGAGCACACCCAGGCTAGGATTCCATTCGTTGCGTTCTGTTCCACATCACATAGATAAAGAAACTCCTTCCCAACCTGCATGCCCAGCAGCATCCATCTCCAAATAGCCAAGAAGAGAAGACTGGATCATAAAATAATGTAAAAAGGACAATACACTAGCTTGATTTCTAAGATAAGTGAAAAGTCCACTAAATGTTAGTAAGTAGCATGGCTTTCATTTCAGTGTGTGTGTGTGTGTGTGGTGGTGGGAAAATGAAGACAGCTGTACTTGAACAACAATAAAAAAAAATAAAAAGGAAGCTCTTCTAAAGCCTCAGTGAGCAGGTGAGCATTGTGGTGCATTTGAGGTCCAAATCCAGTTCAGCCACTTATTAGCTTATGTACAGGGAGTTATTTAAGTTTCTGGGCCAGAATCCCTCACCAGGATATGGCAGAGCTATTAACACCTATATCATAGGACAATTCTGAAGTTTCAGCGAGAGCGTATATGAAAGTGGCTGGTGCATGCAGTGCCCAAAAAGCATTAGTCTTCTTCCCATACTCTATAAATGGCTAACTTTAACAAATGACCTTTCTTTGGCAGCTTTACTATTCAGTTAGGCATGAGCAGTAGAAGGAAATACGATCTACAATCAGGGTCAGAGGGGTTACCTCAAGCAAAGAGGAAAGAAGAAATGTTCTAGATACTGACACCAAGGGCATTCAAGTGGAGTTCAGACTCAACTGCACAGGTGTGTGGTAGGCAGTTAGACACGAGCAGAGCAAGGACCAGGTACAGAAGGTCATCAGGGCAAAAGCCCAAGGTGGCTCGCAATGG
>PVJI01022388.1:0-25463 GCA_004026765.1 Micronycteris hirsuta | reverse complement strand
CCTTCACCTTGAATGGAAGTCAAAGCTGAATGTTCTCAGAAGGGAAAAGCAGGTAAATGGGAGGCAGTCAGTTTCACAGGCCTTTATTAAGACAAACATTCGGGATCGCTTCTAACCTATAAGCTATCATGGACTAAGTTTAGCCATCTGTCTCATTTCTCTGTATTCATCTTGCATAGCATTTACTCATAGTATGAGGGCACACTGCACACTCCTTCAGTATAAACATTCTCACCATGAGATGGGATCGCATTTACTGTGGCCCACCTGCAATTAATTACTAATTCTTAATCTGGTTTTTACTAGTTGTACATTTGGAACCTGCAAACCTAAGGTTAATTTGGGGACAAGGCAGTAAGAACATAATGCTGTAAGTACAACTACTGTCGTGGGGATTTCATCCCAGCCGAAACCCGTGGGTGACCGTAACCGAAAGCGTGAAAGAATCTCACACTGAGACACGCGGGGGGAAGGAATCCGGGGCCACGTGGCTTGATTCCTCTCATCCCAGGAAAAAAGCCTCAAGCGTGGCTTAGCCGGGTTTTTATTGGGAAGCTCAGCACACAGCAAAATGGGAATGGCTATTCATTAGCTATGCAAGATGTTCTGGGCAACCATTAGCATAATCCCTTGGTTCCGGGGGAAGGGTCCCAGCAAGTTAACAAGTCCTAGGAAGTAAGTTAATCCAATTTCCCTTAAAGAAATTCCTTTTTCCAAGAGCATGATTTTTACGCCGGCCCGCACGGGAGTGTTAATTTCCACGGAGCTGAGCTCGAGACGTGGAAATTCCCAGGGGGTTATGTTTTTATCATGCGGATGAAAAGAATTCCTGTCACAAACTACCATCTAAAAGTTCCACAGGTGAGGACAGTAGGAGTTTCATAAGTAACTTTCCTCTGCTGCAGCAGCAGGTGTGGAGGGCCGTGTTTTATAGCCACTTCAGCTTCCACTTAAATTAATATAGTTAGTAGTCCTTCTTCAGTTAGGGCATAAGGACATTCACATAATTAGAATGTAGCATTTATACATGAAATCTCTGTCTCAATATCTTTATCCCAGTAACCTTCCACAACTTTCCCTCATCTTCTTAGTTTGTCTCTTTCTACTCACTCAGAAATAACCAACTTATTAAGAGAAACTACTTACTTTTAACCTCTCTTAAGAACACGTACATCCATTTTGTTGCTATTCAATAGCATCTCTTCTGAATTTCAAAATGTCACCAGAAAGGGCAGTAGGCCCAGGGCAGGATTGCCTAAAGCCAGCTGGTAGGGTCTGGGTTCTTGGGTTGGTGCAGGAAGAATTTCACAACACAAGCCCAGGTAATTTTGAGAGTATGTTTAGTAAACTGGGGACAGTGAAACATAGATGGGACTAGAAGAAAAGCAGTAGAAGAGAGACTAGATGGGGTTGCTGTGGCTCTCCTCAAACACTATGGGAAAGATGGGAGGCTAGAAGGGGCAGCATTTAGCTTCTTGCAGAATCACAGGAGAGGGGGCTGGGGAACAAGTTCAGGAGGTTTCCCCAGGACGAGCTGCTGTTGCTCATTACTCCCCTGGTTGCAAGGCTCATGAGGATCCATTAAAGTTTAGAAGAAAGAAAATGTACTTGAAAAGCAGACTTCAGTCCCTGTGCCTCAACAAGAAAACACGCTGCTTTCTTTGTGTCAAGGAGTTCTGTCTACTTCAAAACAGTAAATGTTTTAGGTGAGGTCTCAAGGAAGGTCTCGGTAAGACATTCATCAGTTTTTTCGGGTGTGCCCTTTCATGGTTGTGGTCTCCACTGATTGGTTGCTTCCAGGTTACAAGTTTTCAATTACATGACCAGCCACTTTCCAGATGAGGGAAGACCACCCTGAAGGAAGGTCTCGCACAGATGTTTTCATTGGTAAGCACTTGAGGCTTTTCAATCTGGTGAGATTTTGTATTTGGCTATGAATTGCTTACCCAGTGCAGCTATCTGTCTCAATTTCCCCATTTCATTTACCAAGGAATATTGCTAACTTCTTACTACCATGTCTCAAAAAGAGAAACCATAAAAGGAATATTTTGATAGTTAAAATGTTATTGTGTGCACATTTAGATATTATGAACAGTGGAGCTATATTCACAAAGTTTGACAAAAACCTGAAGAACAGGTGTAAGTATTATTATGACTAATATTAGCAGACAGGTAAAGACAATCTCACTAATGAGTTCAACATCCATTTGTAGCTGGAGAGTTCTTGTCAGTGTCCTGGGAGAGCCATCTCTCACCAATGCCGGCAACTTCCCATCACTGCAGAGCGCTGGATTGCTCTAAGTGGAGGTAAGTGTCAGAGACGGGGGTGGATGTCCATTCACAGTGGGGCACCTGGTGAAGTTTTCTCTACTGTGCTGGAGAGAGTCTTGAATGATGTCTCTTCCAATAGACAAAAGAAATCGTGCTCTTTGAAGTCATCACCTAGGAGTGCACTCATGAAATTAATATCACTATTTTACCAGTCCATATAAGATAATTAGTATGTTTTTGCTAATAATGCAGAATGTCTCTTTTAGTAAGATTGATTTATATCTTCTATGTCCCTTTATGTAGATGCATAGGGTGACCAGTGACTATTTAATGAGGAGAAAAGCTATGTCTTTACCCAAAAAAGTAGTTTTCAGGTTAAGGAGTATTTGGAAAAGTGGGATTAAAGCTTCCAAAATTTATTTAGGTGAGTTTTAACTGTACTGGGGAGATAAGCACAATGAACATTATATAAAATCAGCCAAATATTAGAAAGGCATTGCATTGTTTGCCCAGTGAAATGAGTCCCTCAGTCACGGTAACTCAGAGGGAAATCCCCAGTTGGTTTTAACGTCTCCTAATTATCATGAACCTTTGTTAAGTCAGTTGCTCTCCTACAAGAAAAAGCCTCAACATAGTAGGAAAAGTATAGAAATTAGAACTAACCCATGTTTGTATTCTTGAGATAGTGGCATTTAAATAAAATTCAATGACCATATTATAGGAGGATCAGAACAAAGTAGGAAATGTCCTTGGGACCCTTTCAATAATTTTCCAAGGTTATATTTGGACAGATAAATAATCTCACTCACACTTTGCCAGATAAAGTAACAGGTTTTCATTAGCATTATTTACTTCAGAAATCACAATTATGAAAAACCAATGTGTTACTTCACGTACATGTTAGATATAAGTAACTGAGTCCCGAAGGTAAGATTGATTTCTTGTTGAGATCATATTTGTTTGTCTGGTTCAAATGTCGCCTCTCCCTTTTTTTGGCCTATCCTGCTTTTATTTTTGCTTTCTGGAGCTGTCCACTGGAACTGTATAAAGGAGTCTTGTATTGATTTAATAGGAAGCAACAAAAATTCGCAGATGAAAACTATTTGGTTGTATTTTTTGCTTATTACAGTGGAAAAGTATCATACCATAAACAATAAAACATTTAAAAAGTAAAAAATATATATTTGGTTGTTTAAGGAAAGGGGTCATTAAGGAAGATGTGTAAAGGACCCATGGACAAAGCCAAAGGGGGAAAGGAGAGGGGGGGAGGTGTGGGTGGGTCGGGTGGTGGAAAGTGGTGTCTCTACATATAGAGACAACCGTACTTGAACAACAATAAACAAAATACTGCCTGACTAGCTGCAACATCAGCTAAACAATTTCCTTTTGCTTTCATGGTGGCAGCTTTAGAATGTCCTGAAATACTGGTAAGTGACAATTGTTTCAATGTCTGTATGACACCTAATAATACTGAAACCTTTTTTCTGTTCTTAATGTGCTTCTCTGAGAGAGTTCAGAAGCCTGGCTGCTCCATCACTTTCTTCCTTTTATGAGTTTATTTGAGCCAAATTGTCAACAATTGCCAAGAAGCAGAATCTCAAGGGATTAAGAAAATACTGCAGAGAACAGCAGGCTTGCACCTTATTTTACACAGTACCACCCAAGGAGGAGGCATAAGAAGTCACTGAAATCCTTTGGTGACAGATCAGGGAGGCAGGTGAAAGCAAAGTGAGGTGATCCTCGGGACTGAGTGAAAAGTAAAATGAGTAGATGCGCACATCTTTATGTCATTGGGTACAGAATGTTCAGCACTCAACCATTATCACAGTTACAGTAACAGTGTGAATGCTTTTGTGGTCTTCCCTGTGCTCAGCAAGAGAGCAGAAGAAAATTACCCTAACATTCCAAAATTATGTAATCTCTGATGCAGAAAGAAAAGAATGTCCGTTGAGGTAAAGATTGACCTTTGTCAGGGAAGACAGGGGCTAAACATGATTGCATGCCAGGTCTCAACTTTAGTTAGAAAGGTAAATTTTCAGCCTTTCTACACGGCTACTTTAGGTTTCTGAGTTTAGAAAGCCCCCCCTGCAGGCCCCCCCCCAGCCCCGAGCTTTTCAGGTTGAGGATGTGGCCCCTTTCTGGATCACACAGACCAACCCTTCAAGCTCCTCAAAGAGGAAAGAAGCTAGAGGTAATTATCAATGGCCAAATATTTGATCAATTGACAACATGAGAAAATTTCCATAAAAAACCCTAAACACAGGATTCAGATAGATTTCATGTTGGCGAAAACAAGGAAGTGCTGAAAATGTGGGCCCTTCTAGAAAAATACAGAAGCTCCATGACTCTCCTCTAATGTCTTGCCTTGTGAATTTGTTCCATCTAGCTGTTTCAGAGTTATATTCTCATAATAACCCAGTAAGAGTAAGTAAAGCTTTTTCCTGATTTCTGTATGCTTTTCTAGATAATTATAAAACGAGAGGGGGGTTAAGGTGACCCTCAAACTGTTAGTCCATGGGGCCCTAATATGAGCATGGGAGCAGCCTGGCGGGCTGATAGTGAGAGACATCAGCAGTGGAGCAGTTTTGTGTTACTCAGCCTTGAATCTGCTTTCAAAAGTTAAAATTTCAGGCCAGGTATCAGGGAAGATCCCAATAAAAGCTTCATCAGCTTTTTCTGGTGTACCCTTTCAGGGCCATGGTCTCCACTAATTGGTCAGTACCAGGGCAGAAGGTCCAAATGACATGACCAACTATATGTCAGGGGTGGAAAGGCCACCTTGAAAGCCAAGTCCAGTGCATGTTTGTGAGGTCCACTGCATACACCTCGGGCTTTTCACCCTGGTGGTCTTTGTCTCTGGCTCTAAATTGCTCACCCAGTTTGTTCAACCACCTGTCTCAATTTCCCCATTTACTTACAAGGAAATATTCCTTGCTTCTTACCAACTTACCTCAAAAGAGAAACCAAAAATGAGCATTTTTGATAATACAAAATCTATCATATATACCTTTAGAAATTCTTAACAGTTTTTCTATATACACATTGTTTGAAAAGAGCCCAAAGAACAACCATAATTATTATTGTGACTAATATTACCAGACACGTAAAGACAATCAAACTTATAATGCTCAACATCACTTTGTAGATAGGAAGTTTTTATCAATGTCTTGGGATAGCTGTCCATCTGTGGTACCAGCAACTTCTCATCCTCTAAATATATTTGATTGCAAACAGTAGAGGCAAGCATCAGAGACAGGGGCAGGTGTACTTTGGCTGTTGGGCCCCTGTTAATCTTTTTTTCCAACAATGGTGGTGAGTGTCTTTAACTGATGTCTCCTTCGTCAGACAAAATGTGTCATTGTCTTTGAGGTCATCATCATTGCCTAGGAGTGCACTTGTGCAATGAATATCACAAAGGAACAGTCCTTATAAGCTGATTAATAAGTTTTTTATAATAACACAGAATACTCATTTTAGTAAGGTTGATCTATATGTCCCTTTGTTTAGATGTATAGAGTGACCAGTGACTGTTTAATGAGGAAAAAAGCTATGTGTTCACCAAAAGAAGTAAATTTTAGGTTAAAAATCTTAACAAGGGTTAAAAAGCTTCTGAAAATTTACTTAGTTAAGTTTTAACATTTTCTATGTCTCACCAGTCCTGAAAGTTATGGTGATAGGCACAATGAGAATCTATAAAATAGGCCAAATATTAGAAAGGCATTACATGATTTGCCCAGTGAGATGAGTCTCTCAGTCACTGTAAGTCAGGGGGAATTCCCTAATCGGTGTTAATTTCTCCCAATAATAATTTATCTTTGTTAAGGCTGTTGCTCTAATGCAAGAAAACACTTCA
The DNA here is from genome assembly GCA_004026765.1 of Micronycteris hirsuta. NCBI lineage: Eukaryota > Metazoa > Chordata > Mammalia > Chiroptera > Phyllostomidae > Micronycteris > Micronycteris hirsuta. The sequence goes on along the minus strand of PVJI01022388.1, from coordinate 19,339 downwards.
ACCCATCTAGGAAATATACAATTTATAACTAAGACATATTTGTATTCTTGAGAGGGTGGCATTTAAATAGAATTCAATTGCCATATTTCAAGTGCATCTGGGGAAAGAGGGAAGTGTATTTGGGAGTAGTTGGATGATTTCCCAGTGTCATATTTGGACAGATAGAACATCTGCTACAGCCTTTATGAGCTATAGTAAGAGGTTTCTGGTAATATTGTTTGCTGCATGGAATCATATTTTTAAAAGTCCAATGTGTTACCTCATATACATATTAAAGTATCAATAATTGAGTACCTGTTGATAAGATTGGTTCCTGTTTGACTCTGTATATATTTCTCTTCTTCAAAGTCCCCCTTTTTGCTGTCAGACCCCCTTTTCTTTCTGCAGCAGTCCACTAGAACTGTAAAAGAGAGTCTTTCATTGATTTAATAGGAAGCAACACGCATTCTCAGGTCAAAACAATTTGCCCATTTAATACTGCCCACCTAGCTAGTACAGCATCAGCTAAATGAATTCCTTTTGCTTTCATGGTAGCAGCTTTAGAAGTCTTCAAATTCTCATAATTTCTAATTGTTTCAATATCTGTATAACATCTAATAATTCTGCAACCTATTTTCTATCTTTAATGTGCTGCTTGAGCAAGTTCAGAAGCTTTGCTGCTTCTACAACATTCTAGATTTGCTAGCCACACCAAGACCATAGCTACTGTTAGTGCAAATATAGCGTTTTTGATTTTTTTGACATGACAAGCCTGAGTTAGAACAGTTAATTCAGATTGTTGGGAGTGTCTTACTGAAGGAAATAAACACATTTAAAGATTTAGCTCTTCCTTAAATCTTTGGTAAAATTTGCCTGTGGAGCTGTCTGGTCCAGGGCTTTTGTGTGGCAAGAGTCTTTGAATACTCCTTCAATTTCATTAGTATTTATGCATCTGGAAGCTTTTTAGTATTCAGTATTGATTATTTGCAAATTATGTATTTCTAGAAATTTATCCATTTCACCCAGGTTGTCAAGTTTCTTGGCATATAATTGTTCATAGTAGTTTCTTACAATCCTTTGTGTTTCTGTGATATTGGTTGCAATTTCTCCTCTTTGGTTTCTGATTTTTTTTATTGGGGTCCTCCTTTCTTCTTGATGAGTCTGGTAAAAGTCTTGTTGATTAGTTTATATTCTCAAAGAACCAGCTCCTGGATTTGTTGATCCTTTGAATTGTTCTCTTAGATTCTATGTCACTTAATTCTGCTCTGATCTTTATTATTTCCTTCCTCCTACTTGCTCTGGGTTTTGTTTGTTGTTGTTCCTCTAGTTCTTGTAGAGGTAGAGTTAAGTAGTTTATTTGAGATTTTTCTATCTTTTTAAAGACAGGCCTGTATCACTATGAACTTTCCTCTTAGGATAGCCTTTGCTGTGTCCCATAGGTTTTGAGCTACTGTATGTTCATTTTCATTCATTTCCAGAAAGTTTTTGATTTCTTCCTTGATCATAGGTAACCCACAAATTACTTAATAGCATATTACTAATGTCCATGTGTCATGGGGGTAATCGTACCTGTCAATACCTGTGGGTGACCACTACCCGATGCGTGTATGAATCTTATACTGAGACACGCAGGGAAAGAGAGACCAGGGCCACGTGGCTGAATCCTCCCATCTCAGGAAAAGCCTCATGGCTTGCCCAGCCAGAGTTTTTATTAGGGGCATTAGCACACATTTACATTGGATTGATTATTCATGGGATTAAGCAGAACAGGGGTAAGATTACTCATTAGCAGGGCATTAGGATGTAAATTCAGGTCCAGTGGCAGGCAGGACCAGGTTAATGTAATATGCAGGGCACAGCAAGCCAGAATTTTTTAAGATACATCTTTGCCAAACTCCTATTAGAGAATTCCCATTCCACAGACATGACCCACACTTGTCCACACGGGAATCACATGGAGCTGTGCTCAAAACGTGTAAATTCCAGAACATGCATGTTGAAATCACTGCCACATCTCCCCCTCTTTTCTTAAGAAATCCTTTTCCACAGGCATGGATTACACCAGCCCATATGGGAGTGATTTTTCTTCACGTGGAGCTGAGCTCTGACACGCGTGATTTTTCTGGGCTACGATTTTTCATGCGTGTGAAAAGAATTTTTATATCTCCCTTTGTTTTTCTTACGAGAATTTAGAAGCTGGATTGACTTAATAAAATTTGCTTCTTGCTGGTCCCTTTCACAACCTTGGGAGAATAAATTACATATGTAGCAAAGCATACAGATTATAAACATAATTAGTAAATAACCAGTGGCTATGAAGACCCATAATTTCAGATTAAAATTATTAAATTAAATTTTAGGGTGAAGTCCATTGACATTGTCCCGGAGGGTTTTAAATATTTCCTGTTCAGACAGGCATTGGATGTCCTGCAACTGCTGATGTAATTTCAATTGCAGTCTATTGATTTGTCCTTTTAGATTAGTAGTAAGGATATTTGATGTGTAGCTTGGAGAATCCTGGATTAGTAGATTCCCTTCTGATGATGAGAAATTAGGTTGCTGCTAGGGAAGTCTTTCTTCTGTTACAGCAGTTTTGTTTTTCTTGTCCACAGCAGTTTTGGAGATTTTTCTGTGGAAAAAAACAGAAACAGACCCTTCTCTTCCTAACTAAGATGTGGGGCTAGGGACTTGAATTGTATGGGGTGAATGCTTGGATTAATATTACGAATCAAAAAATTTTTATTTAAATTGTGAAAAAGTCGTGTTTAAATCTTTGGGAGAGATATTCTGACCTCCTCCCCCTTTTTTCTTATAATAAATAGGGTTTAAAGTTTGTAAGGACTTCTGGATAAAGATGAATAAATGCCAAGGGCTTGAATAATTGATTCTCTCTGAAAATTGGCCAGTTTTTCTTGAGAGATCAGTTATAGATTTTAAGAACAACCTGGGTGTTTTATGTAAAGTGATCAGTTTTGCATATAAGACCCATGTCTATGCTTTATTTTTATTTATTATTAAAAAACACTTCAGCCCTGGCAAAATTGGTGAGCAGATATCAGATTTATATATCTATTTGGGAAAAGCTGTTGTGGTAGATATTTAGTATTGAACAATATTACAGATATTACTCTATATAAATTTGGGATATAAGCAAGATTTTAGCAATCCGGTCCAAGATCAACACATTATGTTTTAAAAATCATAATGAATAAATTGCATATTTTAGAAAATATTCTTATATATTATATTAATTATATTTCCTACTTAAGTTTTGGGTTACTCCTTAAAAGATAATTTTGAGGAGCAGATTAATAACTAGATTATAACATTAGATTAATTCCTAAATCTTTAACTGTAAATTGAAGTTTAATTATGAAGTTTATATTGTATGAAGTCTTGTAAATCATACTTCTTAAAATTATAGAGAATTATAGACAGTATAGGGAGAATATTGAGATAATAGTATTGTTATTGGCTAGAATCTGGCACCCTGATTGCCAGAGAATGCCCTTTTATTAGTTGAATAGAATAAGCTATAAGTAGAATAAGATTTCCTTAAAGACAGTAAATAGGGTAATAATTATCTGGCTAGTGAGTGTTGTTACCCGACTCAAAGTAGGGGTCCTAGTGATATGAGGGGATTTGGAGATGCGGCGATTTTGGAGTTTCCTTTTCCTTCAGCCGGGAGACCAGAGACAGGCTGCCAGTGGCTTCCTGGGGCAGCCAGGGGGTCTTGTGTATTCTGTGGAAAAAACATAGAGACACCTCCTTCCCCCAAATCAAACCTGCATCTGGCCTCTTTCTACTGTAAAGTTTAAGTTTAGATTAAAAAATTATAAATCCTGGATTTCCACAGTTCATTTAGAAAACACCTACAAGTTATGGCTTTCACAGCAGGTTTAACAGATTAAACATGAAGTGTTTTAGCTTTCTCTATTTCAAGTATTAAAGAAAAATGAGGCTAGTAAACATGAATATTTGCTTAAAAGTGATAATGCACATTTGCCTATAAATATATTTTGGAGAGATATCAATCTTGATGTTTAAAACCTTTTCAGTATCTTTATAATGTGGGGCCTCTTTTTATTCTATGAGGCAAAAATTTTTTACTGTTATTTTTGATATGGTTGTTTAAGAATTTTTGATGGAAAATTAAAAGCAAACTTTTGACAATTAGCATTTTTGCTGACCTTCTAGTGAGGGGGGGTCTGTGGAAGAACCGGCCGGCCCCCCGTAGTCTTGTGAACTGTTTTCAGGAGTTGACACATTCCTCTGATGAAGCACTTACCCACCAAGGGCCCCTCGTGACCTTCATTAGCCAATTTTTTTATTATGGGGAGGTAGCCAGTCTCCCCAATAACTGAGTTAAAAATTGGTGTTATGTTTTCCGCAAAAAATGGCTGGTTTTTTTCTGGAAGACTGTACACCTATATTTCATTTTTATAATAAAAAGGTCATGGCTTTGGCATAAGGAGGAATTAGATTGAAAACATACATATTCCTTTTGAGCTTTCTAATTATTTGAGAAGAATAATTGTAAATGACTTTGGAGTAGACTGTGGGAACAGATTATAAGCAATACAGAATAATATTAGATTTTATTTCAATTGTTAAAGGTTTAGTGAAAAAGCCTTGAAACAAAAATAAAACTTAAACTAGCATTTTTTAACTCAATTTTATAAAGAAATATCAGTTTACTATAAACATCTGTTATACTGGGTATTAAGGAAGGTATTATTCAAATTTTTACCTACAGCCTAGAATTTTTTATTAAGAGATAATCCTGAGTGGTAGATGAAATGGTCAGACAAGCCTTTTCTTTCTAACTTGGACACCTGCTAAGCCTTTTTCTTTCTAATTTCATTTCATAACTTAATACATACAATTTATAGTCTTGCCTTTAATCCTATCTTCCCTACCTGGCAAATATGCCAACCTCTGACCAGCTTTCTTTTCTTCACTTCCTACTACCCTCTTTCCCTACAGTCCTAAACTTTCTTTCCTTCCTCTACTTTTAATTCTTTATTCACTGACTATCCACAATCCATCTGAACATTATTACAATATATATATCTTGCTATAAGGTATTAATATAATTTTTATAATTATGTAGTATTAAAATAGCACTATTGTTTATTAATGCAGGTTCTACCCATCTGCCATATGCCTTCTTCAATATTTTATTTCTTAATTTTAATTATAAACTCAGAGGTCACCCAGAAACATGACTGCAAACTCCAAACACACACAAACCTTCACTCAACATCTGTGTAGAAAGGAAAGTATCTTCTACATACCCTTCACTCCAGTACTGATCTAGGTGCAAAGTTGACCCCTGGGAGACCCCGAGGCCTATCCATTAAAAACCTAGTATTAGGTGTGACCGCTCCAAACAGACAAGGAACAGAGGTGATACACCAAACCACAATCATTATCAAAGACTGCATTACTCCAACCCTAATCAAAAACAACCGTGCTGCACGGTGCTCCACCTGCCCTCAACCAATGTGAGTCCTTCAAAACCAAGACAGCAGTACCAAAATGTATCTGTAAACTATACTATCAACGGCAGCCCCAGAATGCTATTCTTTGCTACCTGATGTCATCTGAACCTTTATCTAACATATTTTCAACGCAATGGAGAAAATTTTTATATTAGGAAAATATTCAGTATTTTTAAAAATCTGAATTAGGATAAAATATTGTTTTAATAATCCAAAAGAATTATAATTTTTAAAACTTTATCTTAGATTATTAAGCACTTAAAAATGAACAGTAACATCTATTTTTCAAATTACCTAAGGATACAATTTTCTTTGGGGTTAAATGCAGAGATTAGGGTGAATTTTGAGAGATGGGGGAAGCCTGATTGGTTTCACAACCCCTAGCTGACTCGTTCTGTGGAGGTGTGCCTGCAGAATTCAGGCGCAGGCTGTTGCCATGGAGAAAAGTCCATGCTGGGCCTCTCCGTTCCACCTTGGAGGTGCATCTTTATGGCGTCACCAGACATGGCTTCCGGCCCTGTAGTTTTTGCCTGTAGAGGCCATCTCAATTGTAGGTGCGGCGGGGGCAGGGGGCCGGGGGGGGGGGGGGGGGGGGGGGGGGGGGGGGGGGGGGGGGGGGGGGGGGGGGGGGGGGGGGAGGGGAAGGGGTGTTTGGCCCAGCACATGCTAGGTTAATGTGCCCTGTCCCCATTGCTGAGCGCTGTGGAACCGCTTCCTGCTAGCTATTTTTCTTTTGTTAAGAGATAGTAAGAAATTGGCTTGGGAGACAGAGGAGTGAATTTTTTAAGCTATGGCTTCCTTAAGTTACTGCTTTTTTTCTTTTGAAGGGTGCTATTTAAGCTGCCGATTTTTTTTTAACCCCTCCTCCACCTGGCACCGAGCAAGGTCCTTCTTTGTTTTCGGGAGGAGGGAGCCCGCCCCACCCCGACTGCGGGAGTAGCGAGCCGAGCCACGCCTCTACCGGCAGGCAGGGCCTTGGGTAAACCACGGAGTGAGATTTTTTCTGCTATTGTTTGATTCAAACGGGAAGTGCTGGTGGATTCGTCAGTCCTCCCAGCCAGCGCAGCGCCGCCTGGCACCTGTCCCCACGGCTGCCCACGGCCCGGTTGCCAGCGAGTGCGCGCAGCCTGCGGGCGCCCAGCCGGGAGATGCGGGGGCGGGGGCAGCCGTGGAGGCCGTGGTGACGGGAGTTTGCACCCTGTACGGCGAATGGTGGTCGGTGGGTGGTAGCCCCTGCCCTCTCTGAAGCGAGGGAGGAAGTGGCTGCTGCTTTTCCCGCTGCCGCCCGCCACCTTGGAGCCACAGCTTTTTTTTCTGCGTGAGTTTGAAGTTGGTGCCGTTGCCGCATGGAGCGGCTTGTCTTCCGAGGACATGGGGCCTATGGCCGCGCCATGGTGTTTCTCTCCGCCCTCGGGAGTCTTTTCCCCTTCCTTGCGCTGCACGAGGCCTGGGGCGGCTCTGTGCCCACCCCCTTACTCCCGTCGGGGCGGCTGGCGCCGAGTCCGAGTTGCACGCGCAGGGCTTTTGTTAACAAAGGGGCTAGTCGCGGGACAAGCCTTGAGCATAGGCTTTTGTTGATAAGTGGCAGACTAGCAGTGTTAGAAGTTAATTAAACCTTATATTACCAGCGACACAGAATCCGCTCCTTCGGATTTGTGTGGAGGCGTTCTTTAAATTTTATCGTGGCCAAAAACATTTTCGTACTGGGTCATTCTTTCAATCCCACCCTGGCACAACCTCAGAGGGTTGCTGGAGCCCTTCACCGGGCCCGATTTCACGCGAATTCCATCCTACCTGAGGGCGGGGGGTATTCGGTCCTGACTCATGGTCCTAGATGCCCCACATCCGGGCGCCATCTGTCATGGTGGTAATCATACCTGCCGATACCTGTGGGTGACCGCTACCCGATGCGTGTATGAATCTCATACCGAGACACGCGGGGAAAGAGAGACCGGGGCCACGTGGCTGATTCCTCCCATCTCAGGAAAAGCCTCGTGGCTTGCCCAGCCGGAGTTTTTATTAGGGGCATTAGCACACATTTACATTGGATTGATTATTCATGAGATTAAGCAGAACAGGGTAAGATTACTTATTAGCAGGGCATTAGGATGTAAATTCAGGTCCGGTGGCAGGCAGGACCAGGTTAATGTAATATGCAGGGCACAGCAAGCCAGAATTTTTTAAGATACATCTTTGCCAAATTCCTATTAGAGAATTCCCATTCCACAGACATGATCCACACTTGTCCACATGGGAATCACACGGAGCTGTGCTCAAAACGTAAATTCCAGAACATGCATGTTGAAATCACTGCCACATCCATATATTTGACTATTTTGATTTTTTCCCTTAATATTGGTTTTTAGTTTCAATCCATTGTGATCTCAGAAGATGTTTGATATTATTTAAATGTTCTTGAATCTGTTGAGACTTGTTTTTTCGTCCTATTATATGGTCTATCTTTGAAAATGTTCCATGTGTATTTGAAATGAATGTATATTTTGCTTTTTGGGGTGAAAGGTTCTGTATATATAAATTAAGTCCATTTGATCTAGAGTGCTGTTCAATGCCATGATATCCTTGTTGGTTCTTTGTTTGAAAGATGTATGCATTGTTGACAATGGATTGTTAATATCCCCTACTATGTGTGTGTTACTGTTGATATCTTTCTTGAAGTCCTTCGAGATCTTCCTTATATATTAGAGTGCTCCATGCTCCAGTGTTGGGTGCATATATGCTTATAAGGATTATATCTTCTTGATGGATTATTCCCTTAAGTATTATATAGTGTCCTTGCTTGTCTCTTTGTATGGCCTTTGTTTTGAAATCTATCTTATCTCATATAAGTATTGCTACCCCAGCTTTTTTTTTTCATGTCTGTTAACTTGGAATATTTTTTCCCCCATTCCTTCACTTTCAGTCTGTGTAGATGTTGTGTTCTGAGGTGGGTCTGTGGTAGACAGCATATATGCAGGTCATGTTTTCTCATCCATTCTACTACTCTATGTTTTTTTTATTGAAACAGTTAATCCATTTACATTTAAGATTATTATTTATAGGCCCTTTCGTTGCCATTTTTTCCATTGTACCCATGTTCCTCTCTCTGTCTCTCTGTGTCTCTGTGTGTGTGTCTTTCTCTTTCTTACATCTTCTTAAAGCAGTCCCTTTAGAATCTCTTGCAATGCTGGTTTGGTGAAGATATATTCTTTTAGCCTTTTTTGTATAGGAAACTCCTAATTTCACCCTCCATTTTAAATGCGAATCTTGCTGGGTAGATTAATCTTGGTTGCAGGCCTTTGCTTTTCATTGCTTGGAATATAACTTGCCATTCCCTTCTGCCCTATAGTGTTTCTGTTGAGTAACCAGCTGATAGCCTTATTGGAGCTCCCTTGTATGTTACTAGCTGTTTATCCCCTGCTGCCCTTAAGATGCTCTTTTTGTTTCTAAGTTCTGTCATTTTAATTATAATATAGTGGCCCCCTTGGATTTAACGTGATTGGGACCCATGGTGCTTCCACTTGCTTGAATTTTTCTCTCTCCAAGTTATGGAAGTATGCTGTCATTACTTTTTCAAACAGAAATACATTCCCTTGTTCCCATTCTTCTCCTTTCGGTACTCCTATGATTTGGATATTATTATGCTTCATGTTGTCCTATAGCTCTCTTAAGACCTCTTCATTCTTTTTGAGTATGTTTTCATGTTATTGCGCTGTCTTGGAATTTTTTCTCCTCTCTTCTCCAGCTTGCCTATTTTATCCTCTGCTTCATCTAGCTGGCTTCTAATTCCTTCTGCTTTGTTCTTCATTTCAGATATTGTATTCTCCATTTCCTTCTGGCTCTTGTTTGAATTTCTATATCCTTTCTCATAATAGTGTATTTCACAGTAAGTTCCATGTAGCTTCCAGGTAGTTCTTTGTAGTTAGCACTGAGCTCATTTAGCATCCTTATAACCATTATTTTAAACTCAATGTCTGATAGTTTGCTTCAGTGTATTGCATGTCGCACTCTTCCTAGGGATTCCACTTTTCCTTATGACTGGGTTTTTTTCTTTCTCTCCCCATTTTAGGTCATTCTTCTTGTTTGTTTCTATATAATAAATAGATCTGCTTTGACTCCCTGTCTTCATGGTGTGACCTTCTGTGGTCAGAGACCTGTGGGACTCAGTGGTGCAGTCTCCTCCATCTCCTAAATGTGATGTTCTAGGGATACCCTTTATGCCATTTATTTTGGTCCTCTGATTGTAATTGGGCTTTTCTTGTTGTTGGGTCATTCTTTGGTGGGTCCTTCCATCTGGCTGGCTGACTGAGAGTCACTCTGCTCACCATATTTTGTATGCTGTTGTGCAGTTGCTGCCTGAACAAAACCAAACAGCACAGGAAAAAACCCCACACCTGTGAAAATAACCTCAATACAAAATCACACTATCAACAGTAAATTAGCCCATATTAATAGAGGGCTAAAAGAGATTGAGACTATTATAAGGAAGTAAGAGTGATTTTGAGATGACTAACTGAAAGAAAAATGATTTCAAGAGGGTAAAGGGAACTTTAGTAATAAGAGTAGAGAATAAGGACAAGGCAAAGAGAGAAAGAAAGTAACATTTACATCATAAATAAAAACAGAAGAGAAGAAGGCAAAGTGTAGTAAGAGAAGGGAAGCATATATTTTTAGGTTTAAACGGAAATTAAAACATGTGTACTGTGAGAGAGAAAATAATGGAGATAGAAAAAATAGGAACCAAATTGGAGGAAAAGATCTATGACAGCACTATTAACAACAGATGAGCAAACATTAATATAGATGGGATATGAATAAGAGGTGAAAGAAGAAAATAAATACAAGCTTAAGAGATGTCTAGAGGAAAGAGTAGTGGTTTTGTGATGATAGAGGGAGAAGGAATACTAAGAGTGAGGAATGAAACCAGGATAAGACAGGGAAATTTTTAAATTTAAAACAAAAACAAGGGCAGAAGGGAGGCAAAATGGAGTAGGAGAGGGGAAAGGTAAAATTTGAGAATTGCCTTACAAAAATGTAAGGATCTAGAAATAAAATCGAAGAAATGCACCAACCACCACCATATCCACAACCAACAAGCAAAGATTGGTAGAAGTGTGGAGAGAAAAAGGGTATTTTAAAACCAGGGAAAAAAGTGAGATGACTAATTAAAAGAAAAATTGTTTTGAGAAACTGGAGAGGGGGAAAATTAGTAAGAGTATGGAATGGAAACAAGTCATATCAACAGAAAAAATAAAATTTAACCCAAAAATAAGAAGATGAAAGAAGAAGGTAAAATGAAGAGAAGGGAGTAACAAAATATGAGATTTGAAATAAACTATAATATAAAAAACTAGTGACTTAATATGCACAAACTTGAAGGACCAGAAGTGAATGTTAAAAAGCTCTGCAGGAGAGAAAAATAACACAAATCATGAAGGCTGAAGGAGTTCATCTCAAAAACTAGTGTTTACCACTGTCTTTTCTTTCTGGATCTTCCCCTGGTGACATCAACTGGTGTCACGGGCTGGCCCTAGGTGGCCCGTTTGAGGCTATCAGCAATCCCCAGTCTGTGGCAGTCTCCTTCCATTGCTAATCTAGTCAAACTGTAACCAGCTGTCAAGTTTAAACACCACAGGGCGGGGCAGTCATTCCTGTGGGCAGGGCTGTTGCTTCTCCTCAGGTGGGTGCCGTTCAGAGAGGAGTGTTCTGCCTGAGCAAGATGGCTCCTGCAACCTGGGGAATAACTCGGCACAGGGATCCTGGTGCCTGTTCTCTAAGTTCTCTCCCCAAAGCCACCATTCCCAAACTCTTCTGAAGTGTCTCTGGTCTGCACTGCCTGCTCTTTGCCCGAGCCCAGGGTAAGTGGCTACAAAATAAATTTTATGAGTTTGCCCTTCCAGAGCTCTCTGTGGCTCTAGCCTTTCCTGACCAACAGACACCCCGCTGCTTTTCAATTTCAGATGTTATCTTGTTTTCTTTCTGGTGCTGGTGCTGTAGCCTGGGGAGCCCAGCTTTGGTTTAGGACCCACGGTTCTCAGGGGGAATCCCTGGCCACTGAGACTTCCCACTGGCCCTTCAGCTGCCACCTGTGGGGGCCAAGCCAACCCTCTTTTGTGTCCTCTGCATTCTGTACCAGTCACATTGTGGTGCAACAGTTTCTTCTGTCTGTCCGTGGTTATAAGTCATCTTTCCCACTGTTATTCAGTTGGTTATTCTAGGTGATTTCTCTACAATTTAGTTAGTTCCAGATTGGTCCTGGTAGGAGGTTAGTGTAGCCTTCACTTATTCTTACACCTCTTGGATTCTCCTTCTGTAAGATCTCCTATTGCCATAATTTAAAGTTTGCTAATTGACTGTGGCCCCCAGAAGCCATGGAATATGAGCCTGGAAACTATGGGAGGCAGAGAGGACAGAAATTGAAGGCCTGTTGACATTAGAGTTTGTGCAGCACCAAAAACAGAAAAAAAAGGAGAATACCCACAAGGCTGAGGTCATATTGGAGAAAGCGTATTCTTCTAAGCCTCAGAACTTCCCCCTTCAGAAACTAAAGGTTCTGTCTGTAGTATAATGTGCTGTTTCAAACACTAATCCAAACTGTGGCATTTAGGAGGTACTCTTCCACAAAAATAGGTTTGATGTGAAACCCAGTAAGATTTACAACTTTTGTATGAGACCGGATCCATCCAGTTCCATTAGATTTTCAACCTCAGGAGCATGTTGTGTTCTCCTCTAACAGATGCAACAAAGTGCTGAGAATACACAGACCCAACAAAGGGCAGAGGCCTCAAGAGAAAAAAAAATTCTTCAGCACAAGATCCCTCTGTTTTGTTTGAAAGTGGCAGGTCTTGTTGCTGTAGAGGTTGATATTTCCACTCTCTGTTTCCAATGAGGAGAGACATTTCCAAGTCAGCCCAGAATAAATGTCACATCCTTCTCTCACCATGGTGTTTTTTACCCATGCGGGGGTTTCTTATTCTGTGACTTCAGAGAACCATCACCACCCTGCACCCCCACACACGGGGACCCAGCAGAACAGTTCCTGCAGAGTTGGGCACTCGGACCACTGACAGGTGGTGATGCTGGAGATCAGTGAGGCACAGGCTGCAAAGGTTTTCCAAAGAAGGGAGGTTAAACGCAGTAAACCCCAAACAGTTGAGTTTACTGTGGGGGCCGCAGCCCAGGGCTGTGTGTTAGGTTCGGAAACTGTGGTAAAAAATATATCTCATAAAAAATGTTAATCAAAAAACCAATGAGATTTCTTTAAAAATTAAAAGTAGAACTACCATATGACTTAGCAATTTAACTAGTGGTCATTTGAGGAAAATATAAACACTAATTCAAAAAGTTATATGCACCTCTATTCATTACAGCCTTGTGCCTTCTTAATAATAGACATAATATGGAAGCAACCTAGGTGTTCACCAATAGATGAATAAATGCAATAAATGTAATATATATATCATATATGTGTAATTACACATTTGTAAAGTATTTCTCAGTCACACAAATGTGTGCAATCTTGTCAATTTTGACAAAATATTATAGGTAGTCCTGGATGGTATTGTATTAAGTAAAATCAGTCTCACAAAGACAAATACTGTAAGGTGTTACTGTATGTAGAATCTAAAAAGCTAGATTAATGAACAAAACAAAATAATAACAGGCTCGTAGATACAAAGAAAAAACTCGTAGATTCCAGAAACATGTGAATGGAAAGATGGTAAAAAAAAACAGTTTAAAGGGATTAAAAGGTACAAACTTCCATGTATAAAATAAATATGTCTGTGGAATGTACTAAACAGCATAGAGAATGTAGTCAATTACATTGTAATAACTTTGTAGAGTGACGGAGGGTAACTAGACCTGTCGTGGTGATCACCTTGTCATTTACATAAATACGAGTCACTGTGTTGTCCACCTGAAACTAATAGAAGATTGTAAGTCAGTTATACTTCAATTAGAAAAAAACTTAACACATTGTATACAGGAAACATATTTATACGTTTTACGTTGACTGATGGTAGAGCGCGGGACACGTATAAATACGTTTTTTATAGACTAGTGGTAGAATGTGGGTAACGTATAAATACGTTTATTTTTATACTTTTTTATTGTTCTAAAGAGATGCTAACATGAAGATATACGAGTTCCAAAGGACAAAATTTGGGTCTCTAACACATACAATGGTGAATTATGTATGTATGTATGTTTTAACGATTATCACACAAAAAAACACTACTAAAACTTCATTCTTTCTTTTTTACATACGATTATCACACAAAAAAACACTACTAAAACTTCATTCTTCTTTTTTTACAATGAAGTTTAAGAAAGAAAACTTCATTCTTTTTTTACACATTTTACGTACTTTTTTTCAAAATATTTTCAGTAAATTGGAATTTTTACATATTTTATTAATTTCAATTTCCAGTATTTGTCTGTTTAAAATTTAAGAAAAATAATTCAGTACACATTTTATAGTAAATCACAAAAAGTTTCATTGAAAAAAATATGTAAAACTAAAGTTATCATAATTTTACTGAATGTTGCCATTTGCGCAAAACATTAGCAAAAATGGCCTGCGCCAACTGTTAGCACACGATAAAAGCTACCCGCATACAATTTAAAATTACAATAAGATTGGGTGTCACTAAATAGGCATGATCAAAAAACAGAAAATAACAAGTATTCATGATGCTGTGGGCAGTTTGGAATGCTTGAGCACTGTTGATAGGAATGGCAAAATGTGAAAGTGCAATAACGGCTGCAGAGCAATGTGAATGTACTTAATACTAATGAGCCCTGGCTGGTGTGGCTTGTTGGACTGAGTGCTGGCCTGTGAACCAAAGGGTCACTGGTTTGATTCCCAATCAGGGCATATGCCTGAGTTGCAGGCCAGGTCCCCAGTAGGGGGTGCACAAGAGGCAACCACACATTGATCTTTCTCTCCCTCTTTCTCCCTCATTTCCCCTCTGTCTAAAATAAATAAATAAATAAAATATTTTGTAAAAAGTATATAAAAATAATACTAATGAAGTTTATTTACCCTAAAATGTTTAAAATAGTAAATTTATATTATGTATATTTTATCATCATAAAATATTTTAAAATATTTATCTTGAAAGTGAGTGTCAATAGTACATTTGAATACAGAAGAAAGATCGTCCTAAGTGTACCATCTGCCTCTGCTGATGGTAACGGTGATTGACTTTCAAAAACAAAAATAGAAAAAAAAGAAGACCTGTTGCCTGGCTTTATTTTTGTGACTTCATGTCTGTCAGGTGTTCTGAGAGGTTTTATTGCTGCCCTCAGGTGAAGCGTGCTCATGGGAGGGAATTAATCATGTGAGACATTGTTTGTGCCCCTTAAAATTTTCCCTTTGCCTTAAAAACCAGTGAATGCCATAGGAAACTCCTCCTTCCTCCTCTTCTGCTATGGACCACACGCTTCATCATTAAGGGTCTAACTCAGTTTCGTATCTTCAGAAGAGGCAGAAGATTTTTAAACACAGAAAGGGCTTCAATGGCCACAAAGGGAAAATGACTTGGGAATTTCCCAACACAACTCATCTAAGATGTCTTCATCCTCATCATCCCTGACATTATTGGTCCATTATTTTGTACCATAGACTTTTCTATTCCCTGAATTTTTAATTTGTATGCCCCACCACACTCAAACTTTTTGACCATTCTTTCCACATCTGCCAGACCTTTCCATTCCCACTTGGGCACTTAAGCTACTGTGAGCCATTAGATCTCTGAGTCTCCTTTGCCATCATGGGCTCTTTAGGAGCTCAGAGACTCTGACACCAACTAAAATTAAATAAAATGTTTGAAACAGGAAACGAATCTACAAACCACATCTAGTTTATATTTATTTATTATTTTTTAAAGATTTTATTTATTCATTTTTTAGAGAGAGGAGAAGGGAAGGAGAAAGACAGGGAGAGAAACATCAATGCATGGCTGTCTCTCAAGTGCCCTGCACCAGGGACCAGGCCTGCAACCCAGGCATGTGCCCTGACCAGGAATCCAACCGGCAACCCCCTGGTTCTCAGGCTCACACTCAATCCACTGAGACACACCAGCCAGGGATCTAGTTTATATTATTATGCCCAGAACTTCTTCTGCTGAGGCAGAATATTCTCAAAAGTTTTGGCATTCTTTATCCCAATATTTTTCCTTCAAATAGTTTTATCTAATTGTATTAAAAACACGTAACATTAAATTTACAATCATGAGCCAAGTATCTGCTTACAGTTCAGCAGTGATATATATATTCTCCTTGAAGCAAAACAGATCTCTAGCAAATTTTCATCAGTAAGACTAAAAATCTATACTCATTAAAAAACAACACCCCATTTTGTCTTCCCCAAGTACCCTAATGAAGAATCTTTGTTTCTTCAAATATGAATATGTGAGAGACTTTATATATACTATAGCTTTATAATGTGTTTTGAAATATGGAAACACAAGCTTCTAAATTTGATATATTTAAAAGTATTTTGGGCTTCTCAGGGTCTCTTGAAATGTCATATGAATTGAGAATGATGTTTTCCATTTCCTTAGAAAATGGCATTGGGATTACAATGTGTACATTGAATCCATAGATAGTGCTTAGTAGTATGGACTGTTTGACAATACTAAACATGTAAACCATGGTTTTGTTACTAAAGAGTATGGATTTTCAAAGAAGCAGTTGTTGCGGTTTTTTCTCCTGTGATATAGTCATGCTCAGCACTCTGAGGGTTTTGATACTGCTTTCGCACTCCACTTAAAACTGCCTGAGGTAGAGACAAGATAGGGCTTTGGAGGCTTTAGAAGCAAGGACTATGAGAGGAGATTTAGACATCTAGACTCTTTTCCAGCTTTTGTTTTGTTTGATTTAACTATATGATCACACCATGGCTGACTCTATTCTGTAGTCCATCCTCTTTTTTTCCTGCCAACTCTAGCTCAAATAAAACCATTTTATTTTGTAAGAAATAACAACCTTCTCCAATAGAAAACATCTGTTTTTAAAAAAAGTGTGTGACTGGTTCATTGAACATATCACTAATTTGTCATAACTATTTGAAAGTCCTCCATGAGAAATATAGTCAAACTGTCCACTAGAAATTCTAAAGTTTTGTCTTTCATAAACAGAATGAGTGAATCTATACAAGACATAAGGCATCTGTTAGCTGCAGTTCCAGGAATGACATCAGACCTGAAGGCTGGGCTAATTACAAGTCACAGATATGATGAAGTAATTTTATTCCCATAGAAAATGCCCCAAGCTGAGGAGGCTGTGCACAAGTGCCCAGACTCACTTTCATTCCAGTTTCACCACCCTGGCACCAGAGTGTCTGGAGAGATGCTTGACAACACAAATGTTTAATCAAAAGGTAAGCAATGGGACACCTATTCAGGGTGGGCATAATGAGGAGCTGCAACTGTGAAGAAGACATTTTACCTTGTTCAAGTACAGAGGACTGCAAGAGGGTAGATTTAGAAAGTTTTTTGAAATACGAAGAAAATATATTTACATTTTGAAGTTCTTTGATTATGGTGGTAGAGACAATCATTGGCCCCTGAAAATATCCTGACTCATATACTGGATCCTGTGACTTATATTCTGCAGAAGATACTTTGCATGCGTGGTGTTGTTGCAGGAGGTGACATCACTACAAGGGAAAGATTACTTTGGATTTTCTGGGTGGTCCCTCCATGTAATTGTTTGTATTTCTATAACTTAGAGAAACAGAGGAAGATCAAATGGCAAAAGAAAAAAGGAGACGTGACCATGGGTGCAGAGGAGAAAAGGTGCACATGAGAGAGGACCCTGAGACAAGAGAGAGAACAGTCTCCAGAGGACAGAAAGGCAAAAACAGGTTTCTCCAGAGAGTCTGAGGAGGGAGCAGGATCCTGCAGATACACAGCAGGATTTCAGCACAGTGATGCCCATTCAGGAAACTGGTCTCCAGGGCTCTTAGGGAGTGTGTAGACAGGTTTAATGCCTTATCCACCAGATGAACTTTGGAGACACACAGGGGAACATCCTCTCATACTTTCATCTCTTGTCTGAAATTTCCTCCACAGTCCTCACAGGGTGGCACATCAGGACAAAGGGAATCATTAAGGTCTTTTCACTAACATTGGCAGGAACCCTGAGCACATTTCATGTGTGAAAATGACAAACTCTAACCACCATCTTTGTTCCTATTCTACAGATATTTTCACCTCACATGTGAGGGAAAAGAAACACAAATTTTTCAAAGATATTCTGTAACAGAACTTTGACTGTGACCACAGATTATATTCTGTGGAATATAAGGACTCCTTAAAAAGACATGGGGTGCAGTCCTCAGTTCTTGGTCATGTGCACCCAATGCCTTCACTGTCCTGTGACCAATTAGAGACCTCTGGGACACACCCCCAATATAGAACACAATCTTGGCTTTTGTTTGCATTTTCATAAACTCCATGTATCTATCTCAAAAAGTTCACAAACAGGATACATGATATTGGAAAGTAGACACTCTTTTCTGGGTTATTTTGAGCTTTGTTGGCTCTGGTCGGCTTTTGACCATAAATCAAAATCCTAGACATGTGTGGTCTTTAGAAACTAGGGGGATGCCAGGCGATATAAGGAAAGGTAAGGTCCTGGCAGAAATAGAAGGAAAATTGTAATGATTAGAAAAGCATGGTGGAAAGGGACAGTGAGTGACGTTATCTTGGTTTAGGAGGAAGAGAATTAAGAAAAAAATGGGTGGTGCAGGTTTTCACAAAGAGGTGAGGACCTCATATTGTGGATAAGGTTGGGTTGGGGAGCCCAACAAGGAGAGAGTTACTGGAGTTGGAAAGTTTGGGTAGGGAAAAAGAGGGAGCAATTCTTCCAAATGTGGGTATGGTCTTGAGTAATAAGATGGCTTTGTGGAAAAAAAAAAGAATAAGATACTTGAAGTCTCAGAAGTGTCTTTGATACTGAAACCAAATGTTTGATTTGGGGAATTAATGGCAGAAGGTGTGCTCTTCTATACATGAGGTGAAAAGCAAAGAAAACAACATTGAAACAAGTGAGAGCACAGGGTGGTAGAGGGAGTGGGTGTGTAGGAGTGGGGGAGAAGAGAGAATAGATCCCTAAACAGAGGTAACCAGAGAAACATGCTCCTAATTATTCCCAAGGAAAGACTAGTCCAACTTGTGGGACTTGATGACCCTAGGAAAATGAGAGCTGGGATGCCGGGAAAGGAATAAGTGGGACAATGAAGGTTGGGAAAAGACTAGCAGCCACCGAGGGACAAAATTTCTAGAAAAACAGGAAGGAGAGGGCATCTGGTCTGTGTAGTCTGGCTGATTGCTGGGAAGGAGGAGGGAAATGATACTGAAGAGGGAAGAAGTTAGAGGCACAGAGGCAGGTCAAAGAGTGGAAAGGTAAGATAGGTGGGCAAGCTGGTGTGCAGAGAGTACACAGGCTCCAGTCCAGGGATGTCAGTTTTCAGAGTGTAAGCTAAAGTTCTCCATGTCTGGATTAGACCAGGGCAAGATTGTTGGAGCTCTTCTCCCAAGGTGAGTCTGGGTCAGGCAGATTGAGCTTCACCAAG
This sequence comes from Micronycteris hirsuta, assembly GCA_004026765.1. Lineage (NCBI taxonomy): Eukaryota > Metazoa > Chordata > Mammalia > Chiroptera > Phyllostomidae > Micronycteris > Micronycteris hirsuta. The sequence continues at coordinate 274 of PVJI01022388.1, read as the reverse complement.
AAGCTCCACAGAAATGCAAAGTGTTGCTTCCAACATTTTGCAGTACCCCAAGTCTTCTCATTCTGAGTCTGCAACAGTCAGTGCCAACAAAATCCCATTGAGTGGGGCTGAGGAGCAGCCTGGCAGTGGTTGTTGGGGTCCCTGTTGGAAGCAGGTAGAGGTAGGTTGTCTTTGGAGCTTACTGTGTAGTTAGGTTTTTGATACTAATTGTATCAAATATGTAGATGATTGGAAATCTTTCAATCCATAAATATAGATGTTTTTCTACTTATTT
>PVJI01022387.1:0-25371 GCA_004026765.1 Micronycteris hirsuta | reverse complement strand
AATTGCTTTTCACACTGGCTACATGATATCCCAACTTCTTGGTAGTGGTATAACTTTGTAAAGAAACTGATAAAGAAAAGAGAAACACCAACCCTGATATGACCTCGTCAAAAGCAAATGTGAAATTCATCTTAAACATTCTATAACCAAATATATGACACTCAAAACAAAAGAAACACGTTGCTTCTGTTGATATTTTTAGTGTGGCCCCTGTCCTCCCAAGGAATGTCACTGCCCTAAACTCTTCCTCAGTGCACAGGTCCTGCTCCTGCAAACCACCTTCAGGTTTATCTAGTGATTTGCCACCTGATTGCCCCTAACTCTAATATTCCACGTGACTAATATTTTTAATGGTTCTCTGTCATCTCTCTGATATGGAAATACACGTATGAAACACATGTGCACTCAAAAAGAGTCTTTTCCCCCTTCTTTTCATTCCTGTGTGCTTTAGTCAGACGAGGAAATGTTTTAGAAATGAAGGTACAGCGGGAAACATGAGAAACCACCAACACCGTCTGAGATGAGCCCCGGCTGAAGGGGACACAGAGGACGGCGTGAAGCAGGTAATCCTTCTTTCCGAGTCTAGCTACTTCCCCTGAAAAAACTATTTAAGTAATACAAATAACAATGAATACTTTTAATTGTTTTTTTTTTTAAGATTTTATTTATTTTTTAGACAGAGGGGAAGGGAGGAAGACAGAGAGGGAGAGAAATAGCAATGTATGGTTGCCTCTCACATGGCTCTCACTGGGGACCCGGCCTGCAACCCAGACATGTGCCCTGACGGGGAATCGAACCGGGACCCGCTGGTTCCCAGCCCGCGCTCAATCCACTGAGCTACACCAGCCAGGTGTCCTTTTAATTGTTCTTAAGCAAGGTATTTCTCTTCCATGCTTCAAATACATTTATACACTGCTTTTCCCTTGATGTTTCTCAAAGACTACAAAAAATCATTCTCCTGAGAGGTTTGTATATGTCACTAACTTAATTTTTGTGCTGCTTTTTATGCTAGATGTACACATTCCACATAGTAATTGAACGTATAAGATATGATTTTACCAGGACTGGATGATATTTCTTAACTTCGTTATCTCCACAGCTGATTATATTTATTAAGAAAGTATGAAGCTATTTGAAATTATTTCTAGTAAAGTTTGTTACAACAAATCCATTTGTACGGCTGCGGTCTTTCCCTTCTCCCTGCCATAGCCAACTATATTTTCAAAAAGATCTTTTCATAAAGGTACAGTACATTTCCAATAGGGTAATGTCTTAGGAAGATAGCACAGATAAAATCTGATATGTCTATCTCAAATAATTTTATTGAATTAACTATGTCTCAAAAATTTTGCAATCTCGATAGTAATTTGTATGGCTAAAATATGCCATTAAATAATGAAATATTCTATAATAAACAATGGTATTTACCATGTGACCTTGATCACGTGTATTTATATCCAAAATGCACCTATTTATAATATATCAGGGCATAACAACTCAAGAATACTTGAAGAATATTGCTTAGTAATAAGTAAGGAAGACAGAGGAGTTGATGGAACGTTCGATATTACTTCAACCTCCATCCCTTACCACTTCCCTTGTAATCCGCAAGACATTGTTTGTTTGGAGTCTTCCTTCACTGGGGATATAGCATGTCCAACATACATTGTAATTTTTTTAAAGATGATCAAAACTTCTTTGACAGTTCATCCATCAAGAGGTGGTGTTCCCTGACCTTTTTTTCTAAAATCTGGATGGGCTCTATGACTATTTTGATCAATAAATTCCAAGAAATTCAAACCCAGCAAATGCCCCATGAAGAAGAACACGATCTTAAGACAAACAGTCCCAATCTAGCCATCCCAGCAACCTGCAGCTATTCAAGCAATCCCAGCTGTGGCCACAAACACCATGCACCAGAGACCAGCTGTCCATACTGGGCCTGCTCTAACCCCTGACCACAGAATCACGGGCGCCACGGATATGAGCATTATCTTGATTTTGGTGATGGTTTCACAGGTCTGTACCTATGTGTACTTACAAATTGGGCCCATTAAATATGTACAGCTTATTGTATAAATTACACATCAATAAAACTGTTAAACTATTTTTAAAAATAATTGTTTTACACCACTGAGTTTTAAGGTGGTTTGTAATCTCACAATAGATAGCCGGAATATGTACCTTCTATATTCTATGTTTATTTTTTCTGATATTTATTATAACTGTCAAAATATAAACAGTATATCAATTTTAGATATACCAAGTACTGTTTTGTATAATGTCTAATTTGTTTTCATCTAATGTCTATGTAATCAAGACTATAAGGTAGTTAAATGCATTTGACATTTAAAAAATCACATTATGGGTTGTTATTAGTAGTATTTATATTATTTTTAATTCTAGTGACTTTCCCATCAGGACAGATTCTAGGGCTGCAGTATATTCACTCTTATGTTCCTAGATCCCAGTTCATTCCCAGAATATATTATGTGTTCAACAAATATTTGCTAAAATAAAAAATGAAGAATAGAATGGACCCTAAAGTAAAAATCTGTTCTTTTGTTTTAATATCTTTATCTTGCACATCTTAATTGAAACATATTGCAAATGATTTCAGGGCACTAGTAGAATGTTTGAGGTAGATATTCAATATTGAACCAAAAATGTAGGCACTGTAGCAAGTAGAGAATAAAAAATAACAGCATTGTCTGAGTACCTCCCAAACAACAGATTATTAGGCCAGATGCATCCATCCCTAGTAATTGGCACTCTTTTTAATCTCAACTTTACACAAGGACACGGAGACTCAGATAGTAAAGTAATGTACCTGTTATTATAAGAGCTTTGCAGGTGGCAGAGCCAGATCTCTTTGATTCCAGCACATGGTACCTAATCACTACTTCGGGCTTGTGCCTTCATTAGGAAATAACATCATGACAAGTCTAACAAGACTAACACATAGAATAAAAAAGAAAGAAAAGTCAACATTATTTATTCTGTTCATTTTCTTTATTGTAGGTCAGATGTGCATAATTATTACTATAATTGCATGTTATGAAATATTAATTAGTAATTAAAACAAAATTAAAGATCCTTTTAGAAAAAATTATTTTATTTTTATTTATTTTTTCCTTTTCATTTTCTCTATTTTTATTGTTGACATTACTGAAGATATCCACATTTTCCCACCCTTGGCCTCCTTCCTCCCAGTCCCCTCACACAAAGAAATTTTAGAGAAATCAATTCAGGGTCACAAAATCCTCCTTTAACCAAGTCTAAAACCTCACTCAACCATTCAGAAAAATATAATAATATTTTACAAAGATTTCAAGTAGCAAATGAGGTTGGTAACAAAACTGAAAATTGAGGATAAATTTTGTTTAAAAAATGTAATATTAATAATAGAGCACAGATTTATGCCTGATTGTACAAATATATTTTACATTTGTATATAAATAGTAAAATAATGTTATAATGTATATGGAAGTATAAAATATTTATAGATATTTTATTTGTATGTAAAATGTTTTAATATTGTTTTAGTCTCTATTATTAAGTTAATATATATTTAAATATATGAAATATTACTTGTAAGTATACTTTTGACAACAAAATTAGAATTCAGAACAGTAAGAAGTTAGGGAGGAAGCATGCTTTATCAAAAACTAATTTTAATGAGTTTTTTTCATTTAAACCAAAAAAAAGCACAATTCTGCATTCCTCAATAAATATGTTTATTTTGTGTTTTAAGTCTAAAGAAGTTATGGCAAAAATGCTTTACAAAAAATTCTGTATGTGGTATCGCAATGACTGTTTTACTGATTTTACTATTAAGTTCTTATTTGTCTATGAAGCATTAATAAACAAGAAAAGATGCTGAAAATGTAAGTTTTCTTAGGAGATATAATAACTTCCATTGTAGTTTGAAAAGAAATTCTAGTATTTGCATTTATTTTTGTTTTAAATAAATTTATTATTGGAGTTTTGATAAACTTTACTTCTTGACCATATGAAAATTTAAATTTAGAAGCTATATACTAACAGAATTCTAAAAATAACATTAAAATTGTTATTTTAACAATTCTAAAATTCTTAGCAATAACTTATGCTTTCAATATATCAGTCAGCATAAGAGAAAAGGAAAATAAGACATTTTTTAACTACTGTAACCCACTTCATAAACTACATAGCACCCCAAAGACTGGAAAAAAATGACATTGTCAAGTTCATTTTTCTAGTCACTTATTAATATTTTTAACTATTTTGTTTATTAATTTTTATTTTTTAATTACTTTATTGTTCAATTACAGTTATTTGCATCCTCTCCCCTCCCCTCCCCCCTCCCCCCAGCCCCCACCTCCCTGTTTATTAATTTTTAGAGAGAGGGGAAGGGAAAGAGAAAGAGAGGGAGAGAAACATCTATGTGCCAGAGATACATCAATTGATTGCCTCTTGCATACCCCCAACTGGGGACCTTGCCTGCAAACTAGGCATGTGCCCTGACTGGGAATTGAACTGGTGGCTTTTCGGTTCACAGGCCAGCAGGCAATCCACTGAATCACACCAGCCAGGGCTATAATTAATATTTTTATTATGACTTGACCAAGTCCATAAGCTCCTCTTTCTTTATTTCATCATATGTCCTGAAATCTATTCAAATGTTATCTATTTTAGATTATCTATTGCCTCAGCCAATGCTTGCCAATCTTTTAAAAAACTAAAGTAAGTAGCTCTAGTTGGTAGTTTGATTGGAAAAGAATATATTCTATGCCACTTAAAGTCAACTTCCTAAAAGCTTTTTTATAAAAGCTGTCAATCCTCCCATAAAAGCCTCTGGGCTCTACTTTGAGTATAATTTTTCTTCTAAAAGTGCCCGTTTCACTGACCCATTCTCTGTGATAGTTTTAGTATTTTGCTAAGGAAATTAGTATTGCCTGCTAACCAACACCTTCTATTTAGTGTACTGCTTCATCAAGTGCCAACATGCATGTCTGCATGGCTGGTGATTGCTGGAACTCCTCATCCTCATAAATTTCCAGACATTTTTATTACATTGAGTAGGGTGTTATGTAGATACATTTTGATGACATTTAAATATAATTATACACCATTAATTAGAGGGTAAGAAAAAATTGCAATGCCTTCCATTTCTTTGAAATTGTGTAAACAGAAGGCTTCCCCGCATGACATCCCAACTAATATTTAGGAATGTGCCAACACTTAAATATGTAAATCCATTTAATTTGAGTAAAGCAAATAAATATTTTCATTTATCTTTGAACACATTCCCAAGTAGCATCTTCATAAAATTTAAACTGATTTCATTTATTGAATTCTAGAATTTTAAAAGACAATCTACCATGAGTTAATTTCAGCCACATATTGTTTGCATCAAATATATCTGTAAATGTATAAATGTACTAAACAAACAAACTCCATCATTGGTCACCTTTGGAGGATATAGGGAACCAATTCATTATTCTGGAAATCAGTAAATAAAGAGAAAGAATCAAAATTTATTCTGCCTTTCCATTCTGACATGTAGTTCAGGCCAACCAAATGGTTGATGAAACAAAATTTCTCTTTATATAAGTAACTGAACAAATACATGAAAAAAGAATGATAATTATGTAACACCATTTGGCAACCCTAAATTAATTAATGGATTTAAGTAAAGATCGATGGCTTCAAACATCACAAAAAGAGAAACAACCAGACATTATGTACTTCCTGACAGCATTATACAAATATCATTTATATTCTTTGAGCCTGAAATTAGACCAAGCCTTGAGATCTATTGATCAATTTACAGAAAATACAAGAAATACAGAGAACACAGAGAAATATATTGAATGACAGCATGAGGTGCAATTGGCAAAATTCATACTGTGGAAAATATATTACAACTCAGTTTCTTGCACAAATAAATTACAAGAAAAAAAATAAAGAGATGGATAAATTTGGACATAACATTACATAGTATTTTTAGACGATATTTTTACTATTTGTGTTCCAGAGTTATTTTTCTCTCAATTCATTAATCAAGAATTAATATAGAGTCATAATCTATCTTTCTAATTTTTACACGATTGTTTCTCTTCTCTTGGGTGACAATAATGACAAAATTCTCAAGCTACAAAGCAGTCTCTTTTCCCATTGAGGGAAGAGAAAAACCAAGCATGAAACATTCTTCACATCCTTAGATACGGACAGACAATGTTTCCGTTCTTACCTGGGATTCCTGTAATAGTTTGCTAAGACAGCCATGATAAAACACTACAGGCTGGGGGGCTTCAACAACAGAATTTTCTCACAGTTCTAGAGGCTAGAAGTCCAAAATCAAGGTACTGACAAGTTGGGTGTCTTCCTCTTCTTTTTTTGTGTGTGCGTCTTCTGAGGCCTCTTTTCCTACAGCTTGCAGGTGGTCACCTTCACCTTCTTGCTGTGCCCTACCATAGTCTTTTCTCCATGTGTGTGTGCCCCTGGGGTCTCTCAGTGTGTCCATTTTTTTTTTTTTTCTTATAAGGACACAAGTCAGTTTGGATTATTGACTACCCTAACAGACTTATTTTAACTTAATCACCCCTTAAAAGGCCCTATTTCCCAATGCAGTCACATTCTAAGGTACTGGTGGTTAGGGCTTCAGTGCAAACTTTTAGAGGTGGGGACACAACATTCAGCCCATAGAAAGTCCATTCAGAATTTCACTGCCATATACTTAAGAGGTTTGAAATCTTAGTCAGCACTGGCCCTAAATCTAAGCCCTTGAAGCTCATGGATTGATTATGGAAGCTTCACTTTGCAAACAGTCTGCCCCCCAAAAGTCCTACTCGCTCCTTGACTAATTCTCTAAGTCTTGACCCCAGCTCTCCAATATGGTAGCTACATCCAACCAATGAGCACTTGAATGTGGCTAGTCCAAATTGAGATGGAAGTATAAAATACACTGAATTTCAAAAACTTGGTAAGAAAAAAGAATCTCTCAATAATTTTCATATTGATTCACACATTTAAATATTTTGGATACATAATTATTTGTTCCTTTTAAAAAATGTGCTCACTAAAAATGTTTTAAAATTATGTAGTTTGTACTATATTGCCATTGGATGGTGTATTCCAACTTTCATCTATGTGTCATCAAAACCTTGCTTTGAGGACTTTCTTAAGACTTCCAATTTGTAACTTTGAGAATCCCTTCCCAAGAGCCCTTCCCTATTCTCACACCCTCACTAACTACTGAGGTACAGAATTCTAACACTATATCCAGTCCTTCATGTGTCAAACCTAAGGAACACTTGCCCACTTGCTAGGAAGACAATCTTTGAAATTTGTTATATTTACCTAAATCCAAAGTGCCAAGTAGTTCTGTTGCCTTTTACCTTTCCCCAGACATGAGTTGTGGTAACAGCAGCTAAGTCTTTTTTTTCCCATTTGCTAGTACTAAGAAGGCTTATGCTTCTTATTTTATCTAACAAGAACTGTGGTTGAGGATTTCTAGAATTTTGCAATAATTATTTCATATACTTCCAGCTGCTAAATCTTATGAGGGTGGATATTGTTTTGTCTTCAAGCTCATGTTGGTAACTGTAGACAGTATTTCAGGATCAGTAATGTTATCCTTTTTTCAAGAACATAAAATGATTAATATTCATCCCTTTTAAAAATATTTTCCATTTTTTAAAATAGCATTGCTGGGTGTAACTTAAAGGAGTGCTCAAACTTCAACCCCCAGTAGGGACTGGAGCACTCAAAAATTGAAAGCCTTTTAAAATTCCTGTTTGCTACACCCTGCTTTAAGCACTTTCATATAGCTGGGAAGTGGAGAAGGAAAAAGTGCTTAATTTGCACTTATAATTTAATGAATTATAAAGGAAAAGAGTTAAGAGTCCTGTTACTTAACCACTTTTTTAAATTTTCAAAGCTAACTCGGGCTATCTACATTTAACTACATCCCGCTCCCAGCTGGAGCTCCCTGAAATATATGCATGCAGAAACACCCTTCTTGCAAACCCCTAACCTTAACAGAAAAATTTTGAGTTTATATTCATTAGGAAAAATATAAACAGATTGCATTGTTTCTCAAAATATTAAGTTCTGTTGTTAAAAATTGTCATTTGTGAGCCTAACTCACCTTCAATGAATATTTTATATCCAAAATATGTCCTTAATTTATACTTACCATCAACATTTAAGATTTAAAATTTTTTCTAAAACTTGCACTTTAAAATTAAATTTGTAAAAAATCCTATTTTAGCAAGCTTTATTATATCAACTGGTAAAACTTTATTTTACAAGCAATAGGAATTGGATCAAATGATTATTATAATCCAGAGGAAGTATTTTATAACCATAGCAAATGCCATTATACATACTGCCAATACAGATTTAATAGACAATACTGAACTGTACAAGAGTTATTTATTTTTCCTTAATCTCAAAGCTATTTTTAGTAATACAAAAAGCCATATTAACATTTTTCCATTAGAAAACAATGTGATGTACAAAACTTTGGATGAGAAGATATATGTCAAATCTCATTTAATCACTCGGTGGAAAACCCACCACTCCATCAATACCACCCAAAGTGTTTTTAGGCAATGATTGAAATCAAAATAATGCATCTTAATAAATTCCAGCTGTTAAAAGAACAAACCTAGCAATATAGTTGGTAACACAGTATTTCTGAGTACTCAGGAGTTACGTTTTAAATCCATTTTTTTCTGAATCCTATCACATACCAGGCACTGTACTTTGCCAAGCAGGTATTTGAGAAAAAGTAGTAGTCCTTTGGTTACCAGATTCGACTCTGAACTTTCAAACATCCTCCAAGATGAAGAAACCACAACTAAAAGTATACGCTCTTCCAAACATTGTGATTTTATTAATGAGGAGGGTGTTTGATAAGGAGGTCTCATGAACTATTATTTGATCCATTATTCCAATTAAAAGCACATTTCAAAAGCTAACTTTTTTGAGTTGAAGGTTTGGCATCCAGTTGATACAAAGGCGGTTCACTGACTCACTGCGAACTCCAAGGGCACACTGCTCGAAAACAGAAAAGCAGGTGTGTGTAAACGAACTTTCTTTGTATTTACGTAATGGTAGTTGATACACACCTTTATCTTAAAATTCAACTGAGTTTAGGGTACAGTAAAGAAAAGAAATCCAGTTATGGGAGGGATGATAAAGAACAAAGGTAAACTAGTAAGGATTATTACTATATAAGGAAATATTATCTATTTTTTCCTTTGAGTAACAAGATGCTAATGCACTACTTTCATTTTTTAAAAAACTGCTTACAATTATTGAATTGAGGCAAGTACTAAAGGCCCATAAAAGGACAATGTCATCCATTCATCACCATTACTTCTTTACATAAGCCTGTTTTCCTACGGTATAACACATAATCTAAGCAATAATTTGGAAATTAGCCAAGCATTAATTACAATGGCAGGTTTAAGACAGCATCAACTTTTGAAACACATTTGGCCACTTTTCATGACCCATCCGAAGTTTGAATTAAATAAACTCAGGCATTATCAATTTAAGTTTCTAGATCTGCATGACAAAAAATTAGTTTCATGAAATTTTCACAGACATTTAAATTGTCTTTGGGTCTCATTGCTTTTGTATTAAATGACGTATTCTGACATGCTATGTAACTACAATAAAAATAATTTTTCAATTTTTAAATGAAAACGAATATTAATGCAGATAAATGGTAACAGATTTGACATGGAATGTTTTAAGATCTTCCTGTATGTAATCTGACACTGCTGATTATTAATTTCAGTTTGAAAACTTCAGATTAAAAACCACAAGATAATTTACTGTTTGATGGCATGCAAGATCTTCCTCAAAATTATCCTAAGACCTGTAAGTCTCAGTATTTTATCAAAACATAAAGAAACACAACAAATTTGTACATTTTATTCACATTTATTTTTCGCTTTTAGTGTGCTCACAGAAAATTAGAACACCTTAAGCAGGAGTTTAATAGCAATTTTTGTAAGCAAAGTTACATTCCATCTCTAAGTCAAATTGGTCAAAGCTTCTCCAGTATTTACAAAACATGATAGACAAGATGCTACACAAAAACCATTGCATCTGAAGAATTTTTCCGTTATTCTCAAAGACAACTGGAAAAGAAAGCATTGTCTGCTGTAATCAAAAACATACCACAGTATAAACAGTAACCATTCCACTTATCACAGCTTGGTTGAGTTTAAAATTTGTGTTTAAAAGGTCCAAGATGACTGCAGTTTTACAAAAATGGGCAGGGTGGAAAGTTGCAAACTTCATGTGCTTCTGGATATCAAGATTTGTTTTTATACAATAGTCACAGTTAAAAACACCCTGCTGGTAATACATAATTACACTTTATTAAGGTCATAAACCAGCAATAAACAATAAGCCTATACAACTTGTAGTTCTACTTAATCACTGACTGGTACAGCTAACATGAGATAAGTGAAAAGTTCCTATGGTTTAAATGAACTCCTAAGACTATGATCTTTTTAAAAATCTGGGTATTGGTGTTTTTTTTCTCTTTCCTTCTTAGTCAAGACTTGTAGTGTTGTAAACCTGCCTCACAAAATACATCCTAATAACTTTTCTTAAAAAAAAAAAAAAAAAAAAAAGACTAAGCCTTTACACCATCATTTGCAGTGGCACATTATCTTGGCAACGCCATGTACCACTTCAATTTCCCCATCGTGGCCCCTATCACTTCATCGGATATCCCTTTTTTTTTTTGACCCACCCATCTCCTTCATATATATATGGGCATGTCCATAGATTGACAAAGAAAGTTTACATTTTTTAATAAAGATGCAAAGTATGCAAAAAACATTAATACTGATGCAAAAAAACAAAAAGAAGAGAAACAAGGCAGAGGAAGTGGTTTAAGCTCTCCTCGACCTGTTGGAATGGTGGTAACAGAATGATCTGAGATGGGATCTGTGGGGAGGGGGAAAAACAAAATTTGCTGCTTAAAAAAAAAGGAAAATAAAAAGAGACATCTTTAAAATCAATCCCTGGTTGTAGACAAGTTCTCCAAAACCAGTACCTGGCACCACTCCAACAAACAAACGGGGGGGAGAAAAGTTCTTCGATTATCTCAAAATATCTTGCCCTTTTACTCTGCCGCCTCCGCTGGGGGGGCTTCCGGACTGCACTCGGGCTGGGCCTCCTGCGAGGGGGCTGCGCAGGCTGACGAGGCTGACACCGCCGCGGCCTCCTCCGCGGGGGCCGCCTCCTGCTCGGGGGTCGCGCCGGGCCCGGCGGCAGAGGGCGCCTCGCAGGCGGCGGCGCTGGCCCCGGCCTCCTCCGCCTTCTCCTCGGCCTTGATGGGCTCCTCGGCGGCCTTGGCCTCCTCGCTGGCCGGCGGCTTCTCGGGCGCGACGGCGGCCTCCTCGGGCTTTGCCTCCTGCGGGTCGCCGCCAGCCGCCCCCTCCTCGCCCGCCGCGGCCTCCTCGCCCGGCGCCCCCGACGGCTCCCCCGGGGCCGCGCCCGCCTCTGCGGCGGCCGAAGCGGCGCCCCCAGTGGCCTCGTCCTTGCCGCCCTCGGCGGAGGCCCCAGCTGCGCCCTCGGCCTCACCGCCCTCTCCCACCTCCTTTTTGTTCTTCTTGAAGGAGAAGCCGCTCAGCTTGAAAGATTTCTTGAAGGAAAAGCGCTTCTTTTTTTTTTTCGGGGTCTCGTTGCTGGGCGAGGGCGTGGCCCCATCCTCGGCCTTGGGCGAAGACGTCGAGGAGGCAGCCGACGCGGCTTCCCCCTCCGCGGCCGTGGGCGAACCCGGCTCGGCGGCCTCTCCCTCCGAGGGGGCCTCCTTCTCCGCGGGGCTGGCCCCGGCCTCGGGGGCGGCTGCCGGCTCCTCTTTCTCGGCAGGGGAGGGCGAGGCCGCCCCGCTACCGGCGGCCGCGGGCTCCTCCTTGTCGGCGGCGGGAGCGCTGCCGTTGGCCTGCAGCTCCTCCTTGGCACCGGGCTCGGCGGCCGCGGGAGAAGCGTCGCCGTTTACCTTCACGTGGCCATTTTCCTGCGGGGCAGAAAGAGCGGGAGTGTCACTGAAGCGGCCGGAGCGCCGCCATTCCCGCCCCATCCGTGGACTGGGAAGAACCAGCTTCCCCCCCCCCCCGGGGCTCATCTGGCTTTGGAGCCGCATCCCCCCTTTTGTGAGGAGGCGGGGTTAGATGCTCAGAGTAGAACTCAGGGAAGAAATGGATGCAGTGCCATTTCGGGCGCTCCAAAGGCACAGAAGTAATGTCAACTGCCCGCCAAATGCCCTACGGATTAAAAAGGGCCGAGTCCAAAACGTGAAAGGAAAAGGTAACCCATTCCAGCCCTGACCTCGCGGGCTTTGGTGGAAAGGGGCCAAATAATACATGATACACCAAACGCCCTTTGGAAGAAGGGAAAGCCTGAGGCAGTGGTCTAGATTACACATCTCCTTTCTCCCTAAACTCCAAAGGGCTGTGGAAGATACCCAAGAACTCCCAGGGGGAATCAGCGCTTCAGCCAGAAACTACCCCCCTGGCTGCGCGCGCGAAGGTCCTGCGCCTGCCTAGGGCCTGGGGTCGGCAGGGGGCGCTGCGCCTCCACCGCGCGGAGCTGGGCGCCCCGCGGCAAGCCCGGAGGGGCGGGGCCGCCGGGCCGCCCTGCCCTGCCCAGCCTGGCCCTGCCCGCGGGCCGAGGCGCCCCCGAGCTCGGATCGCGCAGCCGAAGAGCCCTTAGACAAAGCTCAGGTGGCTTCCTGGCATCCTGGTCAGATTTTTCCAAGATATTTCTCCTACTTCCACGCCCACCTTCGCCCGTGATTCTGCGAAGCCGGGGCGCGGCTCATTTTGCATTTTAACGGGTTCTAAGCCTCTTGGCAGAGCTTGTCTTCCCCAATAGGTTAGAGCAGGAAAAGCAACAAGGCCTCTGCTCTAGGAAAAGAGGCGTGGTGGGTACGCAGTGTTTGCGAAGCAGCCACCCATGGCCGACCTCTCGCGCCCACCGAACCGTAGCCGTCCGCCTGGGTCTGGACAGCGCCGGGACGGCCCCCGCCGTGGTCTAGGAGCCACGCACACGAACGAACAATAAAAACCGAAACACACGAATTGCCTTTTCTTGACTACCTGGACAGATTCTTCAAGGGCCCACAGTCTTCCCAACCTAGGGACACCATTTAAAAATCAAATGGGTGTGTAATCCCACAGACAGCAATGAAAAAAGATTCAGAACAGTGGGAAAGCCCAATGCAAAAATACCTAAACCCTCTGCCCAGCTCCAGCCGGCTGCCTTTCCAAGAACCCGGGGCACGCCGCCTCGGCGTACAATAAGACATCATTTCCCTCCTCGCCTTTCCCCACCGCCATCCTATAGCGCGCCCCCCACCCCCACTTTCCCTACCCGTACACACAATCACACCAGAAATCTTGAAGGCGACTCAGTCTCGACAACAAACGCGAGAGCCACCCAAACACCTTTGTGCCCACCAAAACACAAATGCAACCTGGCTGGGGGCGGCAGGGATGGGGGTGGGGGGTAGCATCTAGCTAGTCACGTTCTGCCAAGCTCCAAACACGCCATTTTAGACGATTTATCACTTCTTCCCTCCGGACTACACAAGAATTAGCCAGGATTCTCCGGGAACCACTTCTTTGGGGGCGGGAGACCTCTCCTATAAGAAATTGACAATTTAAGCTATTGCTTTCCATTCAACTTTAAGACTGGAATCCAGCCACGCTCCACTCCGCCGAATGCGCCTTGGGAGCGACCAGGAGGAAAGGGGAAGCGTCGGACTAGAGAAAGGCACCAAAGAAATAACCAGTATCACAGGTAGAATTTACCTGCCCATTCGCTTTGGAAGGCGACGAGGCCACAGCCGCCTCCCCGGGCCTCTCCGCGGTGGCTTCTCCCTTCGCAGCGGTCTTGGAGAACTGGGCACCCATGCTGGCTTCTTCAACAAAGAAACTCAACAGATCCAGGGGGGAACAAAGAGCCTCGGGTTGGTGTAACGACGGGGTGAACAGCAGTAGCGGCGGCAGCAGCGGCGGCAGCGGCAGCAGCACACACACCGGAGGGAGGGGGGAGTGGGGGTGGTGAAGAGGACAGAACAGAACCGATTAAATACACTCCGGATAAAAAAATTTTAGTCGAAGAGATCAAAAAGCAGCAGCGCAGGAGGGAGGGGAAAGGGTGGAAAAGTCGAGCACAAAAAAAGGAGCCCAAGTGTAGTTTTTTAAAAAAATAAGTAATAAAAAAATCCCAGATTTGTAGCCGCACTGTAGACAAGAGGAAAATGGAGAAATCTCCCTGGTTGCTAATAAGATGCGGGGTCCAACGCCCAAGTGCACAGATGAATGGGCTCGCGGGCGCTGACGCGGCCCCCGCGCGCGCCGGCCAATCCGCGCGCCGCACACAAAGCAGGGGGCGGGGCCTGCTCGCCAGGCGAACAATGGAGCCGCGCTTTGCAAGCGGTTTGAAAATCAGCCTCAGACCTAGAGTTAATGTCCTCCAAATAAATAAATCAGTTAAAAATACATGGCTCTCGCCTACCTCTGCTAAAAATAATAATACATCACTTGATTGGCTTGCTTTGTTTGTAATTAATTAACGCAGGAGGGGTGTACTTGTGGATGGGGGCGGAGAAAGCTTTAACTTGACTCGCTTTGACTCTTGTCGGTCTATATCCGTGTCTGTCTCCGTCCACTTGCTTCCCTCCCCCATCTCCCCCCGTGTGTTTATATGTACGTGTGTGCGTGTGATAAAGACAATGGTTAGGATTTGGGTGCAGCATGTTTTCTTTCTCCGTGGTCCATATTGGTTTCACAGATACTGCACAGGGTTTGTTTTTTTAACGGTTGCAAATGTTAAATCGCCCCAAATTGAAAGGTATTTAAACCACGAAGATCAAATTTCGTCAAACTAGATCGCGAGTTAGAATTAGGTCTGTAGGCCAGATGTGGAAAATGCAAAAGCGGCAAGCAGCCGAAAGCCACACTCGCTTCCCTATTCCACATTGGCACGAAATAAAATATTTCGAGATTGGCCTGCGGCACTCATCAAATACTTCTCTTGACAATTCCCAATTAGTGATTCCCATTCCCCTTTCCCTCCCCACCCCCCGACACACACATAGAATATAAAGTGAGGGCCATTTACAAAAGATCGAAACGGTTCACATTTTGTTACTGTATAAAGTGACGATTAATTTTCCTCTATGGTGAAAAGAGACACAGTCTCGAGTGTACGAATCCATATTTACAGTTGGGATGCAATTCCCGTCGATACGAATCGTTTTCAGCCCACTGCCAGGATCTGATGGACTCTTTATTTCTGAACGTGTGTGAATGTGCATGCAAGCGGGTGTACTCCAGGAAAGGAGGGAGGCAGGAGCGATAAAATTCTAAACAACCGGATTGAAGATTACAGTTCTAAGGAGAAACTGTATGTTGAGAGGTAGCAAGAAGACCCCGAACGCTCCAAGTGTAATTTGGGTTAGGGTTCCTTCTATAAAGGGCACAGAGTACTTCCATCTGTACCTCTTGCCACCGAAATACCTACCAGACGCTACTTGTGTGTGAAAGAGAAGGCACTGATTTAAAGAATGGGGCGGGGGTGGGGCAAAAATCAAGGCTACAGCCAACTAAGTATTCTCCGAGTAAGTATTCTCCTACCAGCTACATCTTTGCTTCCAAAGTTTTTCACTCGTGTCCAAATCAAGACCACCTTTTCTCGTTTACTTGTTGTGATCCTGAAATGGATAATCTTTCGCTTATGGAGGTGAGAAGCAGTCGAAGCAATGGTGCGTTTCTCCAGGTATTTGCTGGCTCTGAGTTCTCTGTTTTATTTTCTGCTTATTGTAGGGAAATGGGTCACGCTCTGAGTGAAAAAGATGCTTAGTTCAAGCCAATAACTCTTTGTTCAAGTATTGCTTTGAAAACCAGCAAACTACATATTTACATGAAGCTTCCTCGTCTCACTGTACACTTTCTTCAGATGCATCACTCAATTACGAAGTCAAATTCCCCAGAGCTGATGGAAAGACGTGTCCGTAGAAGTGTATCTTACCAAAAGCGTTATCACTCTTAAAGGATCCCGATGGCCTGCCCGAAGACCCCAGCCGCCTTGATGGATATGAATCCCCTGTACTAGCGGAGTTACAACTTGAAAAGCAAACTGGGATGATCCATAAACCACCATGCAGGCGATTCTCAAAAGCTCATTTAAGGCTGTTGGTTTCCCCCCACCCACAAGATGAATCATGCCCCTTCTTCTGCAACCCCCCACCCCGTTTAACTTGGGTTGATTGCTAGCTCGCTTTCGGATTTTCTCGCAGACGCGTCCTTAGGAGCACTCCATTTGGGGACCACTTGTATTGCTCCTTTGTTACCAGACTGCCGTGTAGCTTTCTCCCCCTTTTCTTTCTCGAACGCCTATTTGCCTGGTATCGGCTTGTCTCCTTGGCAACGGCCGGGGAAGATTCGGAGCCCCGGGCTGGGGGAGGGGAGAGGGGCGGAGAGGGCGGGGAGCAGCGAGGTGGTGGAGGGGAAAGAGGTTCTGACGGAGGGACGCGGAGACAGACAGCGTAGCAGATGGCCGCGCGAGGGGCGGGGTCCGGGCCGGGCGCGGAGGGGACTCCGGGCGTTCGGGGCGCTGTGGAACCAATCAATTCTCAGCGGCTCCGGGGCTAGAAAACAAATGTAAACACATAGATTCAATCCCCAGGAGCGGTCCCTAGTATACAGTAGAAAAGATGATTTTCTTTCGCTATGGAGGCATATTTCTAGCGTAAGGTTGCAAAGCGGAACTGTCCCAGTAACTGGCGGCGCTGCGGAGAGACGCTGATCGCCGGGCCAACCTCTCCCCAACCTCTTCCCGCCTAAGGAAAGAAAGCCAAGAATTTGGGAGAGGGGTGAAGGCAGAAGATGGGTGAGGAAGGAAGGGCCTGGGAAATGGGAAGAAGTCCTTCTACCCTGGTAGCTACATAATGGCAGAGAAGGACAGCCAACAAGACTGAAACCAGGAGGAAGTTGTACAATGTAAATATATAGTTTCTCAGGAATTTGGTGTTCTCAAATCCAGAGCTAAAGGTTTCAAATAAAGTGCTAATTATATAAATATGATTATTGGTATAAATATTAAAGAACCAAGAGGTCATAGTGAAAATGTAGAACTGTAACCAACTTGCCATTAAGAAACGGGCAGTTTTTATTTGTAGTATTTCACCATGCACTGGGGTATTTAAGATGATGATAATCTTACGATTGTCTCCAGAAAAAAAAATTATTTAGGATATCTCAAATTTATTTTTTTTATTAAAATGTTAGCACTGGAAGGAATTTTTAGGGATTTTGCCACAAATTCTTGAGGACCTACCGTGTGCCAGACATACTGATCTCATCTAAGCCTTGTTTTCACACCAGTGGACAAGACATATGCAGTTTCTGACCTCATGGAGCTTACATTTTGTAAAGTTAGTGTGAACTGGATTATCCAGTTTCCTCCCCTCCTTTACCAGATAGGCTCAGGGTAGCTGCCGGATTTTGTCAGATGATACAGCCAGGAATACAACTCACCCCCTTGATGAATCCAAGTCCAAAAGCTTTTTCCACTACTGCAGGGCACTGTCTAGCTTCTCATTCATGTCCTGTGCCACTACTTCCCTGGGTAGGTTGGTAGTTCCCTCCTAAATTATTCAGCTCGAGCTAAGTACCAGAAAGGGGGCTAGACATCAGCTGACACTAGTGAAGCACATGGACGTGGTTGTTTCCTCTCATGCAGCTTCCACTTTGTGTTACTACCTTTAAAAACACATTAGAATGTGAAGAAAGAGAATAAAGATATTAACTGTGTGCTTAAAAGACAAACGAAAAATTTTTTTAAAGATGAGGACCCTATTTTAGATTCCAAATTAAATGCTTTTTCATCTGAAAGCTTTTATTCAGCAATCATTCATAAACAAAATACAAAGTCCCAATGTGCTTTTGGTGCTGTGCTCCATTTTTTGTCTTAGATTTTTGTATTACCTGCACTTTAATTCCACAAAAAGGGATTTGTTTGGAATATAGTGTGGAGCAAAAGAGACACAGCCACTCATTTATTCAACAGATATTTATTGAATTCCTATCATGTGCTTGGCATTGGAACACATCAATGAACAAAAGAGACAAGAAATCTTTACAGAGCTTACATTCTAGTGTGGGGAGAAAAACAAAGATTAATGCATTTCAGTAAGCAAATTGTATACCACATCAGAGGTCCATAAGTATTGCGCGAGGAGGGTGGGAAACGCCAGCAAAGTAAGGGAGAAGGAAGTGCAGGAATGAAATTCCCTGGAGGAGGTCAGGAAAGGCCTCATTTGGTTACTGAGATGAGAAAACAAACTTTCAACAGCCTTGGAGAGGTGAGGGAGTTGATGGTGTTGCTTTTAACCTAGAAAGAGAGAGAGAAGTCAGAAATGAAGAGAAAGATCACAAATATGTATGTAATTGTAAATGGTCATATGAGATCTGAAGAAAAATATAGGGTGCTATAAATTATTCTAATTTCATTAAGAGGGTTAAAGAAGGCCTTTTAAAGGAATGATATTTAAGCAAAACCCTGATGGAAGAGTAGGAATTAGTCAGGTAAAGAGGTGGAGAGTGTGTTCAGGTGGAGGAAATAATGAAGCCCCTGAGTATGTAATAGTTCAAATGGGTTTGGGAGGAAAGTCAAGAGATTCAAGAGATTCGTCTGGACATATTTTGAGGTGCCTGTAAAACGTCATAGTGGAAAAGTGAAATGCTTGAAGGGATTAGCTGAAGAACGTATGTGCATAACCCACAGGCACAGACAGCAGTGTGGTGACGGCCAGAGGGAAGGGGGTTGAGAGGCTGCCTGCCTGGAGGCGGGCAAAGTGAGGGGAAAACGGGATATCTGTAATAGTGTCAACAGTAAAAATACAGTTAAAAAAAGGAAAAGTGAAATGCTCAAATATCAGAGTTTGGAGCTCAAAGACTGGTTTTGGAATGTAAATATGGAGTTGTGATCATGCCATATGTAAATATTTTCTGAAGCCAAGTCATAAAATATGCAAAATACAAGAGGGTGCTGAATTATACCCTGAGTACTTTCTGCTTTAAGACACTGGGTAGATATTTGGCAATTATACTTCAATAAAGCTGAAAAAACAAACATAATAAAATAGAGCAAGAATTGGAAAACAAAATTCAACTAATGTTTTAGCCATTGCCCATTGAGGCTTATCTGATTTTAGAAATCTAAAAAAAATCTCAAATGGTTGTAGTAGCACAGTGGAATCTATTATTTTGTATGTAGTAGAAATTATATTATTTTTAAAATTAGCATAATATATTTAAAGTTAAATTAGACTTTGCTTTAGTACTAACTATTCAATAGCACTGAGATTTAAAAAAAAAAAAGATTCTTTCATAGTTAGGACACATCAGAGTCACTGATTATCTAATCCGAAGACTCAAGGATAACACATCTGAGTAGGGATGAAGTTTCTGGAATGTTAGATCCCCTCCAGACTCCTAGATGATTATTACAAACCACTATAAATACAAATATATGTTTAGTCACTGCTCTTCAGGCATAATAATTAGCAAGAGCTTTTGTATGGGGAAAGATTACATTCTAGATTAGAGAAAGGTAAACAAAAAGCAGGAAGAAAACTAAAATTTTAAAGAAAACTTTTTTTCCAGAAATTCTAAATCAAAGCTTATCCACACTTGGATTTCTTATATTGCAATACTTACTTTCCAGGGACAAACTGAAAACTCTCCACATCAGCTTTTGAAAGAACTGAGTTGGAAGAGGAAGATAATTTCTCTTCCATCTTTGTTTCCAGAAATAATAGGCAACTAAATAAAGACAAGCAATCAAAGTTTACTAAAAAGGATGAGGTTCCTCATCTTACAAAGTTACCTGATTAATTGGCCAACCAGAAGCAAGAGAAGAAATTTCACCTGGAAAAAAGCTGACTCTTAAGAATGATAGCGTAGGAACCATGCAAAGGGTAATCCCCCCATTTGATAACATTTTTATTTTCAATTACAATTAATATTCATTATTATATTAGCTTCAGGTGTACATCCCAGTGATTAGACATTATGAAATTTATTAAGTGATCATCCCACTAAATCTCACAGCCATCTGACACCATACATAGTTATTAGAATATTATTGACTATATTCCCTATGCTGTACTTTACATCCCTGTGACTACTCTGTAACTACCAATTTGTACTTAATCCCTTCACCCTTTTCCCTCAACTCCCCTCCCAACTGCTAATTGTCAAAATGTTCTCTGTATCTATGAGTCTGTTTCTGTTCTGCTTGTTTGTTTATTTTGTTTTTTGGATTTAATTATTGATAGATGTGTATTTATTGCCATTTTATTGTTCAAGTTTTTCATCCTGATCTTTTTTTCTTTTTCTTAAACAAGACTCTTTAACATTTCATATAATACTTGTTTGGTGGTGATGAACTGCTTTATCTTTTTCATGTCTGAGATGCTGCTGGGTAGAGTAATATAGGTTGTAGTTCCTTGCTTTTAATCACTTTGAATTTTTTTTTTTTGATCCTTACTTGAGATAGTGCTTACTGATTTTAGAGAGAGGGAAAGGGAGAAAGAGAGAGGAGACAACACTGATGTGAGAGAGAAACATTGATCAGTTGCTTCATTAAACCCACAACCTAGGCATGTGCCCTGACCTGGAATCAAACCCTTGAACTTTTGGTGTATTGAACAATTCTGCAACCAGGAAAGCCATACTGGCCAGGGCAACTTTAAATATTTTTTGCCAATCCCTTCTGGTATGCAAAGTTTCTGTTGAGAAATCAGCTGACAATCTTCTGGGAGCTTCCTTTTAGGTAACTGCTTTTCTCTTTCTGCTTTTAAAAGTCTCTTTGTCTTTAATCTTTGGCATTTTAATTAAGATGTGTCTTGATGTGGGTCTCTTTGGGTTCATCTTATTTGGAAATTTCAGTGCTTCCTGGACTTGTATGTCTATTTCCTTCACCAAGTTAGGGACATTTTCTGTCATTATTTTTTCAAATAGGTTTTCAATTTCTTGATCTCTCTCATTCTTCTCCTTCTGGCACCCACACGCCGTGGATATTGGTATGCTTGAAATTGTCCTAGAGGCTCCTTATGCTATCCTCATTTTTTTAATTCATTTTTCTTTTTGCTGTTCTGATTGGGTGTTTTTGCTTCCTTATGTTCTAAATTGCTGATTTGATCGTGGCTTCATCTACTGTACTGTTGATTCTCTGTAAATTATTCTCCATTTCAGTTAGTGAATCCTTGATTTCTGACTGGTTCTTTTCTATGCTCTTGAGGTTCTCACTAAGTTCATTGAACATCCTTATAACCAGTATTTTGAACTCTGCATCTAGGAGATTGCTGGCTCCATTTTGTTTAGTTTTTTCTCTGGAGTTTTGTACTATTCTATCATTTGGACCATATTTCTTTGTTTCCTCATTTTGGGAGTCTCCCTTTGTTTGTGTCTATGTATTAGGTAGAGCTTCTATGTCTCATAGGCTTGGTAGAGTGGCCTAATGAAGCAGGTGTCCTGTAGGGTCCAGTAGTACGGACTCCCCTACTACCCAAGCTGGGAACTAGAGGTCTATGCCCTGTATCAGCTGAGTACACCCTCTTCTTGCAGTTGAGCCTTGATTGCTATTGGCATTTCAATGGGAGAGATTTAACCCAAGGCTGATCAGTGGCAAGGACTGGCTGTGTGCAACCACTGACCACTGGTTTCTGACCACTGTGGGGGGGGGGGGTCAGCTGTGCAAGTGCCTATCCCACAGAGCAGGATGTATTTCAGCAGGACTCTGGTGTCTATTGAGACTGTCATTTGTGGAGGTGATTGGATGGTAGTGTCTTGATGTGGTCTGAAGCTGTCCACTAGGAGACCTGGCTCAGGGGCCTCCCAGGAGTTGCAGGCCAAAGTCAGCTTCCACTGTGCCCTGCCCAGGGCCAACCAGCATGAGCTACAAAGTGGTCTGCAGATGACTGCTACTTGTGCTGGGCTTGGAAAGGCCAAGCTATGAACCAAGGCTGCTGCTTGTGGTAGGGCTGGGGCCATTTAGGGAGAAATACAGGGCATGCTGAGACCAGGTGCTGCTTGTTTGAGAGGTATTAAGAAAATACAAAGCATGAGCCAAGACAGGTCATTTGTTTGGAAAAAAACATTGGAAATAGGTTGGATGGTCCTGAAATTAGAGTAGGGTGGAATCTCAGGGAAATCACTGGGCTGGGTGAATAGTGTGAGCCAGGTTGATAAAGACTCGTATATGGCTCCTGCCTGTTGGTTCTGTGAGGGAGGGCTTATCAGAGGAATAATGGCCTCTGCCAGCACTTCTATCTGGGAGAAAACTGCTCCCCTTGCCCTAGTTCTTGCCCTGATGCCAGACAATAATTTCCTCCCTGTATGTCACTGGTGCCTTTCAAACCGCTGCCTCAGTGCCAGAGCTCAGAGGAAATGAGTCTAAGTCTATGTGTGGACCCTTTAAGGGAAACTGCCTGGGAATTCAGAGCTGTCTGTCTCCCTCAGCCTCAATCCCTGATCATTTTTCACAGCCAGAATATATGGGGACTTCTCTTCCTGGCACTAGAACCCTGGGCTGTGGGGACTGGTGTGGAGCTGAGACCCCTTATTCCTTAGGGGGGACCTCTGCAGCTGAGATACCTCTCCCAGTTTTTGTCTGCTATGTATGGGTGCGGGATCAGCCTGTTCCCCACCTCTGCTCCTTCTAACTGTCTAGATGTGTCTTTAATTTCCTAGTTGTAGGACTTGCATTCAGCCAGAGTTCAGGTGGTTTTGAATGATGGTTTTTCTGTAGTTTAGTTGTAATTTTTATGTGGTTGTGGGAGGAGGTGAGTACTGCATTTATTATGCTGCCATCCTGCCCAGAAGTTCAAGGGTAATTTTTTCTTGTTATTTTAAAGTCATAACTACTTCCTGACAATTAAAAAGTAGATTAAATCCCTGGCTACATTGAAATCACTGAACTAGTCTATAGGACTGGAAATTAAAGTATGATATTATATTATACATTTGTCTTTATTTCAAATGATAATATGGTCTTAAAAGATGACATTTTAACCTCTAGGAACCAATCGTTGCAATCAATAAATCAACAAGTTTTTTTTTTTTTTTTCCATTATTTTATTAAGCTCCTGCTAAAGCAGACCTCAGTGAGGCCCCCTCCATGGCGATGGAATTTTTAGTGCCTTCAGCACTCTGTTAGGCTTTCTGATGGGATGAGTAGTAAGGGCACTGACATTCATTTGCTCAACAGATATTTTTAAACATGTTTTATATCAGGCTATAGTGATTATGCCTCACTGAATCCCCACAGTAATCTTACGAGGTAGAGAACATTGCTTTCATTGTCTTCACGAATTCATTCCTAAGGTTACCTAACATGCTCAGGTTTTCATTGCTCACAAGTGGTCTGAGCTGGTCTCTGAATCTTGTCGCACTGTTTCCCTGGGTACTATGCTGCCTTAGAGAGAGGAAAAATTTTACAGGATGTTTCTAGTTCTTGTTCAGGTTACAAAAATGTCCAAGAAACACTAAAAGTTAACCAAAAGGTAGCTTTGTATGTGCGTTGTATACCATGAGATAAGTATTTAGGGTTACATCTATAAAACAGGAATGAGCATGCAAAGAAACACACACACAGAATCTGACAGGTCAGCTTGTTGAACCTGGAAACATCTTTAGAAATGTTACCTAGAACACAGTCATCACAAATTATATTTTTGTGTAATTGAGTAAAGCAATGGTTCAGTTGTGCCCAGGACTTATCTGTACCTTTCCTGGAGGCAAAAGTGTGAGTGCTGCCTAGGGCAGCGTGAAGCCATTTGGAATGCAGGTAAAATAAAGTGTAGAATTGGAGAGGGGTGAGGAAGGGGCAGTTGGGAAGGAGATCCAGAAGTGGGACGTGGCTGGGAGGTGAGCACAGAGACGAGAGGGTGCAGACCTTCACTGTGCCACTGTGAGAAGACAGTAAGGATCACTGGGAAGGAAGAGAATCACGAGAGAAAATGTAGGGGGTGATGACAATGTAGGGCATGGTTCCATTAAGGCTACAGCTGGAATTTGATTTACGTTTTGGTTGTAGAGTAAATACTTGTTAGTTTTAAAGTTTAAGACAGTTTTACATGTATTATTTCATTTAATTCCCACAGTAAATCCATACATCAATTAAGTGCATTCCTATTTATAAGGGAATTAAATAATTTGCTTGGAGACCTAACTATAGCTGCTCAGGCTAGCCAGTAATCATGGTCTGCTGGCACAGGCAGGGACCTCCTCGTTGCCCCATTTGCCTCACTGCCTCTGTCTTGCACAGTAGGGTTTCCATCACCATTCCACTTTGATAGTTAATAAAAGGTAGTCATGCTGCATTTCTAATTGATTATGAGTTTTAGTCTCATTGCTTCCAGTACCGCTTCTTTGCTGATGGCACTAAAATCAGAATTTTCTGTTATAACTGCTAACCCAAATTCCAGTTCTGTATTTTCTGCTGCCTTCTTACAGACCTAGGCATTGCTGGGCGCACATTTCTCACCACTCGCTTCCCCATCCAAGCGAGCAGCACCTTCTGAGAGGATTTCTTTAGCTTTCTCAGAAACATTTTGACTCACTCCTCTCCCTCATTTTCCAGGCAAAGAATAAGACCCTGGGACTCAGTATGGTTTAACACTCTACTACCAATTAGAATTAAAAACTAAAACAAATAATAAAATAATGAACTAAAACAAAGCTTGAAGTTTTGCCCCATTTGGTTACCACACAAACCTCCTTCCACCTCCACCATCCTTCTTTCACATCTTGGACACGTGTTCCTTACATTGTCTTTTCTCCCTTTAAAATGATCATTGATTAAACTTTGTAACATATAAAAATAATTCAGTAGGAAGGAATTCTTACTGTATGATTTATTACAGCTCAGAATGCCACATGGATCAATCTTGTCAAGTTATGTTGATTTTTTCCCCCTTTCAAACATCTCTGGTATTCCCCCTCCCCCAGTGCTAAAATTGAAATTAAAGTTCTGCATGCTTTCTGCTTGCATTACCTCCCACGCAGCCTCCATTTCCAGGGCATTTTATGCCACAAGTATTCCCCTGTGATTCCCCTGATCAAAATTGACCTTTATCTGTCTGGGATCTAACCTTCCCTGTCTGACTTCCAAGATTCTTTATAATCTGTTCAGATACTTCTTTAGGCACAGGACTGGTTTGGGTAACTGAGTGAGAATTTATTAAACTTTTTCCTATAATTGTTTTATTGGCTTCCTGGCAATGAACCAGTAATTATGAGTTTTTAGTATAGCTCCATTAAAAATACTGTATAGAGA
>PVJI01022386.1:0-25356 GCA_004026765.1 Micronycteris hirsuta | reverse complement strand
TTCAGGTCAGGTGGCAGACAGGACCAGGTGAAGGAGATCAGCAAGCCGGAATTTTTTAAGATACACCTTTGCCAAATTAATTCCCATCCCACAGACATGATCCACACTTGCTCACACAGGAGTCACACGGAGCTGTGCTCAAAACGTGTAGATTCTCAGGACTGTGTGTTTACACACGTGTGGAAATCACTGCCACACTTACGTAATGGGGAAACAACCTTTCCTGTAACTTCAAGAAACTTTGGGCTGGTCTAATAATCC
The DNA here is from genome assembly GCA_004026765.1 of Micronycteris hirsuta. NCBI lineage: Eukaryota > Metazoa > Chordata > Mammalia > Chiroptera > Phyllostomidae > Micronycteris > Micronycteris hirsuta. Next base: position 25,095 of record PVJI01022386.1, on the reverse strand, counting down.
AACAGGTATGACACCAATTAGCGAATGGAAACAGCCAAATGTAAGACATACACAGGCAGGAGAAACTCACTCACAGGAGAGTCAGAAACCCCCCATACAGAAGAGCATAAATGAAGCAGTGATGATGTGAGGAGCTGTGGTCATTTTCTATGACAAAGACATCTCCTTAGATCTGCAGGGAAATATTTGTGATATAATAAACGGTGTTGGAACAACTGAATGGGAAAAATATTGGGCCCCCTACGTTACATCCTCCACCAAAATCAATTCTTTGATTGATTTTAGCAGCCACTCATAACTAACATAAAACACTGAGAGCTATCTAAAACATACCAAGAAATCTAAAGTGAAAGAATGGAGAAAATAGACTATACAAACATTAACCAAATGAAAATTATATAATGTATAGTAGACTTGAATGCAAAAAAAAAAACCTACTACAAATAAATAGGAGTACTTCACATCAGTAAGTTCAATTTACCAGTTAGTTTCAAATTTTTATTCTCTTAATAACATAAACTCAAAATTACATACAACAGAGCTACATAGAAAAATATATAAATTAATAATCATACTAGGAGATTTAACAGAACTCTATCATTTGGGTTCATTTTCAGAACAAATAAAGCCCACAAAATATAGTAAAAAATATTTTAAAAAATAACATGAGAAGCAAATGGCATTCAATGTGCATAAGTACTTCACTACACCCCAAAACTGCAAATTACAGATGCTTTCAAAGTACTCTGGGAACTTTTTTAAAAACTGACCATATTGTGATATAAAGCAAGTTCTGATAAATTTCAAAGGACTGAAATTTATATATATATATATATATATATATATATACACACACACACATACATATATATTTCTTGCCCTCACTGCCATTAATCAAGAAATCAGTAATAACAGATAACTAGAAAGTACTTCTTTACAAATTATGAAATACACTTCTGAATAACCACCCCAGAATAAATCACAACTGGAGTTAGAAAATAATTTGCATGGAATGATAGTAAAAACACTTCTTACCAAGACCACATCACTCGGGTTCCAAAGATGATCACAGCTTCCAGATCAATGGTTTTCACCCAAGGTTGGCTTTTCCCACAAGGGAACACTTGGCACATTGAAAGCTCAGAAGCCAAGGAAGACCTGACACCGTAACAGATTGAACCACACTGTGATAAACCACAGCACTGAGGGTCACTGTCTCTTTTCATTGCCCATAAATCACTCTTCAATAATTGTTTCTTAAAATTACTTAGAATCTATAATCTTACTCTTTTACATTCCAGAATTCACCATCCAATATTCTCCTCTTTGAAAATGTGGACATTTGCCATATTGTAATTTCCTCAGATAACCTACAAGGGGCACAATTTTACTTACAAAATATTTCTGATTTCTAGAGCAGCATTGCTCCAGGTCCTGAACTCCTTTACAATGCTAATAATCATGTTACTCCTTTATGTAATTATTGATAAACTTGTAACTAACACATTTTTAACTCTTCATGTTTTATTCCAAGCTTTAACTATTTTTCATGTTCTATATAGCCAAACTAACATAATTGTATGATTGCATGATATCTTATTTACCTTCACAACTCATTAATATCAACTGAACGTCATTATGAATAATACAACTTAGTAAATTGTGTGGTAAATAATATGCAGAAATAAATATATTTTATATACACAAAGAGTAATTTAAAGATATAATCCAAAAGAACCCAAATCCGGTGTCGGGTCTAGATGATACACTCATACAAAGTGGTTCCAAGGAACTGGTCACTGACATTGGGACCTGAGACGTGTACCTCGAAACAGTCTTAAAAAAAAAACTCAACAGTCACTGATATTCCACTATCATCAACCACTTTTCCTGCCGACCGGCACTAAGATGTTATTCCCAAAAATTCCCAGCAGATAGCAGCAGAGATGCACACTTGCACAAGTGTTAGTGGCTTGACCAAACGGTTCTTTTGATTTTTACATATAAAATGATACCGCCTTACTTTTTTTTAACATCTTGAGTTAAAATTTATTTTAAATAGATTTTACTGTCTTCGTTGTGGAAGGAAGCTGCAACAAACAAAGCAAATGACAAATGATTTTCAAGCACACTTGGAACTTCTAAAAACCTGACTCTATTACACTATAAAGGGAATTCCAACAAATGGCACATAAAACACATTTATTGCTTCCTCTGCCATAATCTGGAAGCTGGTCACAAGAAAAATGGACAGTCCTTAAATTTAGACATTATAAAATACACTTCTAAACACCATTGCCATCAACAGTCATTGACATTCCATTACAATCAACCACTTTCCTTGTTGACCGGTGCTAAGGTGTTATTCCAAAAATGAACAAGACATGACAGAAGAAAACCACACTTGGAACTTTTTTTTCTACATTGACCATATTGTACTATGGAGCAAGTTTAAAAAAAAAATGTGATTCTTGGAGGCCAAGATGGAGGTGAAACCCTTAGCTTCCTCACACAACCAAAAGGAGGATAACGACCAATCTAAAATCAATAAACAAACAGAAGTGCCAGGATATTAAACTGCATGGAACGCTGACAACTAAGGAATTAAAGAAACAATCAACCAGACCAACCAGACTGGTGCACCAAGACAAAGTAATATGGCCCAAATGAAGAACAGAGTAAAACTCCAGAGAGCTAAGTGATGAGGAGATAGCCAACCTATCTGGTGGGGAGTTTAAAGCCATGGTAAGCAAAAGGCTCACAGAAATGATTGAGCTTGGTCGCAAAATGAAAGAACAAATGAAAACTACCCAAAGTGAAATAAAGCAAAATATTCAGGGAACCAACAGTGACAGGAAGGAAACCCAGGACTCAAATCAATGATTTGGGACAAAAGGAAAAAATAAACATCCAACTGGAAAAGAATGAAGAAACAAGAATTCAGAAAAATGAAGAGAAGCTTAGGAACTTCTGGGACAACTTTAAAAATGTTCCAGTATCTGAATTATAGGGGTGCCAGAAGGAGAAGAACAAGAGCAAGAAACTGAAAACTTATTTCAACAAATAATGAAGGAAATCTTCCCCAATCTGCAAAGGAAATAGACTTCCAGGAAGTCCAGGAAGTGTGGGAATTCTTTCCACACGTGTGTAAACACACAGTCTGGGAATCACGCATGTCAGAGTGTGGCTCCGCGTGAGGAAAAATCATTCCCGTGTGGATCATGTCAGTGGAAAAGGAATTCTCTAATGGGAATTTGTCAAAAATGTATCTTAAAAAATTCTGTAACTTGCTGAGTCTCTCTTCCTCCCAAAGCCAGGAAGCTTAAGTTAATGAATCACTGCCTCAATGTTTTATGGTCCTAAAGGTTAACAGCCCTAGTTAGCTTACCTTCAAATTACTTGTCTCCTGTTTAATGTACTACCCCGGTCCCGTCTGCCACCGGACCTGGATTTACATCCTAATGCTCTGTTACTGAGTAAACCTACCGCTTATCTACTCCCTTCCCATATATCCTCATGACTCAGCTGAAGACCCCTGTTCTGCATAAGTTCATGAATAATCAATCCAATGTAAATGTGTCCTAAGGCTTCTAATAAAAAGCCCAGCTGAGCTACCCACAGGGCCTTTTTCCAAGATGGAGGAAAAGACCCGTGGCTACCGGACTCTCTTCTCCCCACGTGTCTCGGTGTGAGATTCTTTTACGCATCGGGTTACGGTTCCCACGGGTTTCACTGGGACGAAATCCCCACGACAAGGAAGCCCAGAGAGTCCCAAAGAAGTTGGACCCAAACAGGAACATCATTAAGTTACCCAAGACTAAAGATAAAGAGAGAATCTTAAAAGCAGCAAGAAGAAAGGAGAGAGTGACATACAAAGGAGTGCCCATAAGGATATCAGCTGATTTCTCAAAAGAAACCTTGCAGGCAAGAAAGGGCTGGAAAGAAGTATCCCAAGTCATGAAAGGCAAGGACCTACATCCAAGATGACTCTAGCAAAGCTATCATTTAGAATGGAAGGGCAGATAAAGTGCTTCCCAGACAAGGTCCAGTTAAAGGAGTTCATCATCACCAAGCCCTTATTATAAGAAATGTTAAAGAGACTTATCTAAGAAATTGAAGAAGATCCAAAACTATGAACAGTAAAATGACAACAAACACAACTATCAACAAATGAACCAGAAAAAAAAGAAAAACAACAAAAACAGAAACTAAGCAAACAACTAGAACAGGAATAGAATCAGAGAAATGGACATCACATGGAGGAATTTCAGAGGGGAGGGGGAAAGGAGGAATAGGGAAGAAAAGGTATAGGGAAGAAGAACAATTAGTAGGCATAAAATAGATAGGGAGAGATAAAAATGAGAAAACAGTGAACTCAAAGAATATATATGTACAACCCACGGACATGAACTAAGGGGGGAGGAATGCTGAGGGGCAGAGGAGGGATGTGGGGCAGAGGAGGGATAAAGGGGGGAAAATTGGGAAAACTGTAATAGCATAATCAATTTGAAAACTTTAAAAAAATAAATAAAAGTATGAAAATTTAAAAATATAAATTAAAAAAAATAACTAAACATGACTGATGGGAAAAATGCTCCGTACCAAAACTTGAGAAAGAAATCTTCATCCTTGAATGCACAGCTTAAAAACAGAAGCTGGAAATGAACAAGTTTTGCACCCGTACAAGGAACATACAATAGTAAACGAATTCCAGGCAAAGTGGAGGAAATAAGGCCACAGCCGTGTCCTGAGGGGTACGTACATAAAATGAGAGCGTTTGTATTTTACTTTACTTTTTTTTAAGATTTTATTTATTTATTATTAGAGAGGGGAAGGAAGGGAGACAGAGAGGGAGAGAAACAGCAATGTATGGTTGCTCCTCACATGGCCCTCACTGGGGACCTGGCCTGCAACCCAGAAATGTGCCCTGACTGGGAATCGAACCTGGATCCTTTGGTTCCCAGCCCGCGCTCAATCCACTGAGCTACACCAGCCAGGTACTTTACTTTTTTAACCTCTTTATGGAGAATTTCAAATAAATTTGAACTCTGTGTTATTTAAGGAAGCTGCAATGGAAAAAGCAAATTACAAAAGATTTTTAAGCAAATTTGGCCCTTGTAAAAATCTGCCTCTATTATGCTACAAAGCCAGTTCCAAGAAACGTCACAGAAAACACGCTGATTGCTCCCTTGGCCGATATCTGCAGACCGTTCGCAAAGTAACTGCACAGTCCTGACATTTGGACGTATTCAAATGCGCTTCTAAATTATACTACTATGAAAAGTCAAATACATTCCCACTGGATTCAATCGCTTTTCCTGCTGACCCGCACTTTTGTGATTTCCAAAAATGTCCACGAGATGGCAGCAGAAACGGTCAGATGCAATGCATATCCCACTAACGGCTTGGCTGAAATGTTCTTTTCCTTTTTTACTGCAAAATGCAATGACAGGCAGGCTTTTCATTTTCCCCCAAAACTGTGATTGCACAATGTCATCGCCATTCAGTTCCACTACCCTCTGCCATCTTTCAGGCAACTTCCCATTCTATCATCCTGTAACAAGGGTGCAGCCAAGAAATGGGCCCAAATAGGGATTTGTAGTGGGGTCTAGAACTCATGGTGTCCAGGAAATATTAGAAAAATATATATAGAATGTCCTCACCCCCACAAGTCCGAACTTGGGGGGGGGATGGGACTCCTGGAGCAGGACCATGCAGAACTGTTTTCTATAGCAGCAGCTTTGCAGCTGACCTCTGGCATGGTTGTTTAGCATATCTATAACCTTTAACTGATTTCATAGATATGTTAAATAGCTGTGGCCATGCTTTGAGCCAGGGGGATGGAAGTGACACACACAAGATCTAACTGGGAAGGGAGGAACACATGGCTTTTGGCGAGAGGGGAGAACCCTGAGGCTTTGGGGCTCCCTTTGCCATGCAGCTTAGGAAGCTGGGAAGCAAGATGTAGCAGCGATGCAGAGCTCTCTCTCTTAGCAGTTCGGAAGAATGCAGGAGAGACACAGCAGCCATAACTCGCTCTGTACCACGAGGCTTTGGAGGAGTGGGGACCCCTAGGCCTTAGAGACAGAGAGAGGACCACGTGGCTTTGGGTGGCTCCTTTTGCCACGTGGCCTAGGAAGCAGGAGAGATTTTGCCTGGAAGAAAAGGGGTGAAAGGACCCTTGCTGGTGGGCCATGAGAAGGTGCCACATGGTTTTGGATCAACTGGGGTTTTGGATTAACTGGAGATCACAGTGGCGACACAGCAGACGGTGTTGGAACTGAGGATCTGCCTGAATCACGGACTTCTACTTCTTTTCCTGAGATACAGTACTCTGGACTGGGCAAAGGGGAGAAGGACTGTGTGTGTTTGTGGATATTCCAAAGAACTTTAGTATTTTAAAGGAGACATTAAGTCATTACTCCAAGCCTGTATGACTTGTAAATAAACAATTCCTTTCCTTTTCACCAGTCTCTGGCATTGAGAGACGTCTTTCCATTGTCAGTGAGCATAACGAACCTGGTGCAGGGTTGGGATATTGTTGGTGTCGCCGGTCCTTGCTCTGTAACAGTCCCACAGCACTGTTACCTTCAGGACCAGAGAGCTCTTCCAGGTGCCTTCTGAAGGCTTCAGGGGAATAGAAATTTCTCTCTACTAAGAGAAATTCAGAATACTAAACTTAACGGCCATGCAAAGGAGCAAGGTCTGGTGAGCACTGTGGATAAATCACAACTGTGTAGCCAGGCTGGAACCGTTTTTCCCTGGTCACCAAAGAAACATGTGCTCCCATCTCATCCTGAAACTTTTCTGTCTTCTGCTTCAACTCTTTCCAACAGGCGGTACTTGCTGTTCTCATGATGGGGCAGCACGTGTTGCTAATTTCCCCAATGAGCTCCCCTACGGGACTCCCTCTGCTATCACCACATAGACAACATCACCTCCTCTGGATGAAGACCGGCCTTTGAAGGGGCTGCTGGTGGTTCCCGTGCTTCCCTCAATATCTTCTGTTCCACATTATTCTCAAGTATCAACTTCATTCCCCTCACAATTTGTCTTGGAAATGGAATGTTTCCCTTATGTTTCAGTAGAGAACCGCATGTGGACATTCAATCAAGAAGAGTCCCCCACCACCCCACTTGACTTCTGTGGAACCCAAGCGTCAAAAAGATGAACATAACCAAGCTGCTGCAAATGCTTTTCCACACTTGATTAGGGTACTTTGAGTATGTTGCCTGCCTCCCATGTGCCATCATATGATATGTCTTCTGTTGACGTCTGCCCTGGATGGCTCTCCACTGCACCTGGTCTGCCTACCTGTGGGGCAACTGTGCATGAGAAATCTCCCACGTGAATCTTTACAATCCACTTCTTACAGGTTCCATCAGTCTCAGCATCTTCTCCAGACACACCAAGCATCTTTTCTAGCCTTACAGTTGCACTTGTACCTTTCTTGAAATGACATAGCCTAAGGGGCCGAAAATGTTCCTTATGTTCATGCGTCTTCAGTGAGAAAAGGGCCACACACACACATTCACCCATTGTGATGAGATTTTTTATCCCTTGGGGATATGACAGCTGTCACGATACTGACTAACAAAACAGTTTCGAATGACATTAAAGGCAAGTACATGAGACCAGTGCCAAGTGACATGCTGGGGGCAACGCAGAGGTGGTGTAGTTGTGGGGGACCGAACTGACTTTTTGGACAACCTCATTTAAAGCAAGTTTCAGCCCGGCTGGTGTAGCTCAGTGGATTGAGTGCGGGCTGGGAACCAAAGGGTCCCAGTTCGATTCCCAGTCGGGCACATGCCTGGGCTGCAGGCCAGGTTCCCAGTGAGGGCCAGGTGAGAGGCAACCATACATTGCTCTTTCTCCCTCCCTTCTCCTCTCTCTAAAAATAAATAAATAAAATCTTAAAAAAAAAGCAAGTTTCAATCATTGAAATCCTATACAATATGTTTTCTGATCTAATAGCACTGAAGCTAGCATTCACAGGGAATGGATGAGGAGAAAGTTCTGTTGTCCAGAACTTCTGAAGTAGACTCTGACGGAACCTCCAAAATGAACCACTATTTGAATTACAAAGTAACTTGGCCTGAATGATGCTAAAGATGCTATGGACCAAAACCTGAGAGAGAAATGTTCACCCTTGAATGCACACATTAGAAACAGAAGCTTAAAATGCACAAGTTTTGCACCTGTACAAGGAATCCAAAATGGTCAACAAAGTCGAGGCAAAGTGGAGGAAACAAGCCCGTAGATATATCCAGAAGGGCACATACATACAATGATGACGCTTATACTTTACTTTTATTTTGCACCTCTTAGTGCAAAATTATGAATAAAGTTTACCTCCATGTTGTTTAAGGGAGCTGCAACAGACAAAGCCAATGACAAACGATTCTGAAGCACACCTGCAACTTTTAACAACTTGATTACACCATAAAGCCAGTTCCAATAAATGTCACATAAATCTCGTTTATTGTTCCCTTGGCCATTAATCTGGAAACCAGTCTTGAGGTAACTAGAAAGTCCTTACACTTAGATGTTTTGAAATCCACCTCTAAATACCACTGCCATCAACAGTCATTGATATTCCACTGGAATCGATCACTGTTCCTGACTTAACTAAGGTGTCATTCCCAAGAATGCCCACAAGATGGCAGCAGTATGCACACCTAGAACATTTTGGAAATGACCATACTGTACCATCCATCAGTTCTCAACCAACTTCAAAGGACTGAAATTATAGAAAATATGTCTCCTTTCATGGCTGTAATGTAGAACTCAGAAAAAAAAAGGTAACTAGAAGGTACTTTCATTTAAATGGAATAAAATACACTTCTCAAACATTCCATGAACCCTTAGTAGATATAGATAATTCACTATCGCCAATGCTTTTTCCTGCTAGCCTGCATGAAGCTGTTATTCCCAAGTGACACAGGAGATGGCAGCAGAGAGCCACACCTGTGACAATTTTCTAAGGGACGATCCTGTGTTAAGGCAAATTTTAACAAATTTCAAAGGACTGACATTATATACAGTACATTTCTGACTGTCATTGCTGTTAATATAGAAATCAGGAACAAAAGGTAACTGGTAAGTCCTGACATTTAAGATATTAAATGCATGTATAAATAACATTGCAATCAACATTCATTGATATTCTACTACAGTCAACCACTTTTCCTGCTCACCTGCCACTAACATGTTATTCCCAAAATGTCCACGAGATGATAGCAGAGATGCACACTTCAAAAACTGTACTATTTGCTTGGCCAAAAGTTTCATCCAGTTTTTAAATAAAGACACAATGGAAGACACATTTTTCATTTTCGCCAATAACTTTATTGAACAATGTATTCACTGTTTTGTTCCACTGCTTTCTGAAATCTTTCATGCATCTTCATAATTCCATCTTCCCAAAAGGTTTTACCATTTGGCCAAGCCAATAGAAAGCCAGTTTCAACAAGCATCGTGGCATTGAAATTACATACAATGTTTCTTAAGTGTTCTCATTGCACTTCAGCCAGAATTCACTACAAATAGGACTCTGGAAAGTCCTTATATTTGTCAGTTATGTGATACACTCATAAACAACCTCAAAAATAAAACACAATTTCAATTACAAAATAATTGAAAATGAATAGTGATAGAGATACTACATACCAAAACTTACGAAAAAATCTTCACCCTTAAATGCACATTATCAGAAATAAAAGATGAAAATTTACAATTTTTGTACCCATATTAGGAACCTAAAATGGTAAATTAAATCTAGAGAAAGTAGACAAAAACATGCACATCGACATATCTGCAGGTATATATGCATAAAATGATAGTGAAACGGGAAAAGACACTGGTGTTCAGGCTGCCTGTCACTACTAAACCCAATAAGCAATGACAGCGATTGAATCTTTATGGGAGCTTTATTCAGATGGTTAGCGATCCAAGAAGATAGTTGGTTCATACTTTACAGACCATCTTCCCTTCTCTTTCTTGGCCAGAATTTTTATAACAGGGAATAAACAAGGTGAGGGCTTTGACATTCAGGGAGGATTAGGTGAAAGAAGCTACAACATTCCTGTCCTGGGCAGTTAGCTGTTGCCAGGGAGGTGGTCTTCTGTCTCTCCCTAGAACACAAAGGTCCGGTTGCCTCCAACTTGTCCCCAGGCGGTAATCTTGAGCAGTGCCCCAGGAAGTCAGCTGTTTTCCCAAAAGCCAGGGCTGGCCTTATCTGTAGTTTCTGAAACAAAAGCTTTAACATATCCATTACTCGCTAGGCTTATAACTTTTTATCTTCAATTAAAATTTTCCAACTCTTGAGTCCCCTATCATTAGCAGTTTCTTTTTAACTCTCGCTGTACAATTTTGAATAAAATTTTTTCTCATTGTTAAAGTAAGCAGCAACAAAAAAATAAATTACAAATGCTTTTAAAGAACCCTTGGAACTTTTTAAAAACTGACTACATTAAGCTATAAAGCAGGTTCCAACAAATGTCTCATAAACTACGTTTATTGCTCTCTTTGCCATTAATCTGGAAAACAGTGACAAAGTAACTAGAGAGTCCCTACATTTAGAGGTTTTAAAATACACTTTTAAATAACTTTTCAAAATAAATCACAGTCACAGTTGAAAAATAATAAGCATAGAAAAATAATAAAAACACTGCATACCAGAGCAAGATTGTTCCGTTTTCAAAAATGCTAAAGGCTTCAAACTCAGTGGTTCTCAACCAAAGGTGATTTTTGCCCCCAAGGGTAATAATTTCATTTATTAATTTGAAAGAGAGAGAGAGAGTTGTTCTGCTTATGTATTCATTCATTGGTTCCTTCTTGTATGTGCCCTGACTGGATAATGAACTGACCACTTTGGAATATAGGCAGGACATTCTAACCAACTGACCTACCAGACCAGGGCTACTAGGGGAAAATTTTGAAAAGTGGAATTTCTGGATCAGAGGGTATTGTTGTATGCCACGATCGCGAGGACAAATGCTGGAGACTTTTCAGGCTTAAAGATCTTACTTTATTGGCCAAGCTTTTACCTGCGCAGGGGTGAACTCTCAGGGCGTCCGAAGGCACCGTACCCACAAGGGCTGCAGACGAGAGTCGCGCCAAGCGCTTACAGCTGAGTCCTTATATAGGAGATTTGGCGCGAGCAAGCAAGCATTTTACAAAAGCATACGTGGCAGTTAGCTATTAGCTTACAGAGACCGTGTGCGGGAACAGGGTGGGGGGGCACAGCCGTTATGCTTGCCTAAGTGGAAAAATTTCAAAACTAAACATATTATTATGAGCATATCTACCCAGGGGAGGACATTTGCACAAGGCAGGATGCTTGCTCACTGCTGTCCTTTTTCCTTGTGTCTCTTGTTAACCCCGGGTTCCCCTTAGCTCTAGCAGTATTTTCTCATTCCTGTTGGCCCAAGTCATCCTGCTGGTTTCACCACCCGGGTCAGGCTTTCTAGGGTAATGCTCAATTTTCCTTGTTCCTAACAGGTATGAGGATGTTATTTCTGGATGGCTATTCTCAAAATGATCGCTGGAGGGTCTGCACCAAAGGACCCTTCCCGGAGTCTTTCAGAGCAAGGACACTGCTTCTGCTTGTTCATCAGCCTCAGAGATTTCAGGAGTCCTCTGGGTCCCCATACAGTCCACCAAACTATGTTAACCTTAAAAATATAGCAGTCAGTTATTTTACCAGCAGATAAGGGATTTATTCAGAAACAGTAAAAAATTGCAATTTAGGACAAGCAAGCTGTAGCAAAAGTCATAGGCAAGCTCCACAAGTAAAGGAGAGGAATGTTATTTTACAGGGACAAAGGAGGAAGTTGAGTCATTTCAAACGAAAGTGCAGTGGAGAAAAGTGTCAGTTCAGGGTGATGATGGCTTCTCTCTGGCTGAGTTGCTGGGGAGTCGGTTTCTCCTGGGAGCACATGGTACATCTCTATGTTGGGGCCTGTGGCAGACAATTTTTCCTGTAATTCACCCCGGGTGGTGCTATGTAAAGCACCCCCGCTGGCCCCCAACTCCACTTCAGTGAGGTTTCCCTTTATGAAGTTTCACAGTAACAATTACAGTTAGTTGGCTCATTTCCAGTTCATGCTCAAAACGAGGTGAGGACCAGAGACAGTCTTCCCACTTTATCCTGTGAAAGCCAGTAGCAGCTCAACTGACCCTGCTCTGTGGACCTCTGTCCTCAAAGTTGATATTATTTTTATGCAAAATACTTGTAGGTTTTTCCAGTATTTCTATTTATTTAGTTTTGTTTGATTTTATCTTGTCTTCCTACTTCTGAAATGTTTCTACACCTGAGCTACTTAAACATACCAATTACTCATAACGCCACTTCTTTGGGACGTGAAATTCTCCGTGTGTTTTCCAGTATACTTATTATGTCATTCGTTGTGTTTACATGTTTGAGCCTCTGGGACTTATTTTGTGTCTAGGAATTGCGTGGTCAGAATGTACTGACTTAAGTTTCCACGGAATGCATGCACTCTTGTCCACGCCCTCACTGGTTATGCAGCTCTTGCTGAAAGTGGGTTGGACAAGGGAGCGCAGGGACGGGTCTAGAGGAAAGTTGCGGATCCCGACCATAGTCTGGTGGAACAAAGACACTTTGTCAGGCGACAGGAAGGCCACGTCCACCCTAATGACCGGCCCGAGCTCGAGGTTCCCAGCTCCTGCAGGGCGGGTCCCTCACCAGCCACTGGAAAACGAGCCACAGCCACCGCCAATCCGCGGTCCTCCGTGCAGGCTGCGTGACAGACGCTCGGGAGACCCAGAGTAGCCAAACCCCGCGGGGTGGGGCGGGTCTTCCACCGCCCAGTCGTGAACCCTGGAATTACAGGCTGGTCCGCCCCCTGTCCCCGCCCTCTAAGCTTCTTCTGACCGCCCATTGGCGGACAGGGCCCTAGGATCGCAGCACTGATTGGCGGCTTGCTCCCACGTGGCTATCCAGGCAGGAGACTCGCCCCCTGCGCCCCCACACCTCCCGCGGGCGGGAAGCCCGGGATCTCGGAGAGGACGCTCCGCCGAGGTGGGCAGCGCGGCAGGGGCCCCGAGAACCTGAGCGGTAAGCGGGGAGCCTCGCCATGTGGAACCCTCAGCCCGGGACCGTCAGAGTCCAGCCAGAGGCCCCAAATCCCTTCAGCATCTAGGGGCCCGCGTCCGCTAACCCGGAGGACCCCGCATCTCCTGACCCCCAACGCTGAGACCCCAAACAGCCTGAAAACCCCACTTCCCCTCAGCTCGGGGCACCCTACCTGCAGCTCGCCTGGAAAGACCAAATCTCCCCAAACTCAGAGACCCTGAATGCCGTCGTCTTGGAAACTAACTCAGAGGTGGGGAACCTGAAGCCCCTCGAGGAGAGGCCCCAGATCTCCGCAGCCGCAGAGGTCTCGACCCTCTCCCCCGGGCATTCCAAGTGCCCTCGGCCTGGATGATGCCAGGTCGTGTCCTGGGGTCCCCGAGCCCCTCAGCCTGAGAGATGGCGGGCTTGCTGGATGCTGCGCCTGTGTCCCGTGCGGGTTTCCCCAGAGCCCCGGGTGCAGTTCCGAGCTCTTCCCCGAGGGAAGCGCGTTTCCTGGCGCCGACACAGGCCCACCCTGCAGACTGGGCCCCTCTGACACTGCGCTGAGCCGGCGCGGGGGGGGGAGGGGGGAAGGGCGGGGAAAAAGGGCGACCCCCGCGGGTGGGTCTGCGGCAGCGCGGCCCCGGCCCATCCAGCCCCTCCTACGCAGGGCCCCCGCGCCCCCCTCTTCGGGCGTCCAGCCAACCGGGAGAAAGGCATTCGGCCCTCTCAGCGCCTTCTCCTCCACAGGCGCCTCGGACTCGGGGCTGGGGCACCGTGAACGCCGACGGGGGCCCACAGGAGCGCCCTGAGGGAGACGCGGGGCGAACGGGGCTGAAGCCTCAGGTGAGCTGTGGGGTCGGCGGGAAGCGTGGGGACAGAGCTCCGTAGACGCCCAGCCCTCGGGGTGACCCCCGCTGTGCATGTGCAGAGCGCTGGTGGCAGAGACGGGACTCGCGTCGCAGGGCCGGGTCAGGGAAGTGGGGGAAGGCCCAGAGTGCGAGCAGGGCCCCGGGATGCGCCCCGGAGGAGGAACAGCCGCCTGGGGACCCAGGACACGACAGAGACACTGGCTCAGTGCTTGCAGCACAGAGACCCTCTAGACCCCGGCCTGCTCCCTGGACCCGGGGGCAGGGAAGGCCCCCCGCCCGCGTTTTCAGGCGCATCACTGAGTTACTGGTGTTTCCACTCTCCTCCCCAGGCTGGAGATGCTTTGAAAGACGTTTCCCTCTACTTTTCCAGGGAGGAGTGGGCAGTGATGGGCGACTGGGAGAAAGGCCGGTACCGGAACCTGAAGAGGAACTTCGACGTGCCCGTCAGCCTAGGTAGCGCACAGGTGCTGAGCTGCCAGGGTCCTAGCCTCGGCGGGTCTCCGGGTCCCCGAAGGAGGAACGGTAAGGTGAAATGAAGACGACTCCACACACTCTCAGTAGGGGTGCAGGAGGACGGCCAGATCTCAGGGATCTCGCCGGGACTGACACTACAAAAGAATTTTTCTTTCTTTTTGTAAGGAGGGTCTTACAATCAGTGTGAGAAACAGATGCATGTTACAAATCATTAAGCCAGAAAAAAGCTGACACATGAGCAGTTGGAGAAGTACAGAACATTTCAGATTTCTCTTATTCTGAACAAACGATTGCTTTCATGTTGAATAGTCTGAGTTAGATAGTTTTTTAGCCAAGGACATTCGTTATCTATCTTGGGGCAGGGGGTTGTGGCTCTAATAAACCTTGAGCCTACAAGTGTTAAATGTTCAGGAGATGTTACCCCTAGCAACGGCCTTCTCCAGCCTTTTGGCAGCTAGCCTGCTTAAAGTTTAATTCCTCTTTAACCTTTTCATGGGCAGTATTAATTAGGGGCTTTTGTGGTCAGTAAGTCATTCTATGCAAAAATCATAAGAATTGTGCCAATCTTCAGTAGAAAAGTGCCAATATCTAAAAATCCTACCACCAATTATTCAGCCAAAGCAAGCATGTAAAGAGAGATGTATAGGAGAACTGCCAACCTCGCTTCTGCTGGGCAGAGGCGTCTCATCCATCCTGACTGTGCCATGAAATGGGTGTAGGCCGGCTCCCAACACTGGGCTGAGGAGCCGGGTGACCTGACAGGCTGCTGGGCTGGCTCCGGCTCAGGCGGCTCCATCTGCCTGCAGTTCCCACCTGTATGGACACTGATGGGGGTGTGGGGTGGGAGGTGGGAAATTTGCTGCTTGGCGTCAGAGCAGGGCTGGCGCTGACCGTGCAGCACTCAAAGCAACTCGTTGTAGATTCTCCCATCCCAGCGGAGCCAGTCACACGGGCTTCCTGGTGCTTGTTCTTCCTCCAAGCTCTTTGCTTTCAGGACAAAGGTTTTGTCTCCTTCCAGGTCTCAGGGCCCCTTGACCAGCTTTCATGTGTCACCTCAGCAGGCCACCAAGCTCCAGGAGGAGGACCTGGAGGACTCTGATGAAGAATGGACTCCAAGGCAGCAAGGTGAGGGGCAGGAGGAACCAGAGCTGACACTGACCTGGTTTAGGTCAGGCTGCATCTCAGGAGTTAACCAGGGAACAGGGTTTGCTTGTCCAACGAACAAGCAAGATGCAAACAGTATATCATACAGTGAGGGGCTATTCTTGTAAGCTTTCAAGTGTGTAAAATAATCATCTATATTTACAGATACATTAATAAGCAGTAAATGTATAAGAACATACAAGTGACTAAGAAATAACTAATTCAGAATACTTGTCATTGCAAGAGAGGGAGGCTGGTCTGGCCAAAAAGGAGTGTTCGAACACCTGCTCCATGGCCTGCGTGGAGACAGATGGAAAACAGTATGAACCATGGAATGTACAGGAGTTGGGGGAGGGCCAGGGTAGGGAGTGGTTGATCACTGTATCATTTCCTGATGTTGGCCATGGTGCCATTCTGTCCAGTATCATGAATGTTCGATTGGTAGGGTCAGTCCACTTTCATAGGTCTGGGGTTGAAACACAGCTGAAGTCAAGATGTGATCTTTAACTTGACTGGAATTCTGTTTCTGTGGTCAACAGACTGTTGATGCTGACCAGAGTCTAATGATTAAGGAAGGGTGTGGATGTCCAGTATGTGCACGGGTGGGAGGATACCAGAGAAAGGAGGCGAGGTGGTCGTGGTACCCTTAGCCCAAACAAGGCCAGTTTGAATGAAGAAAACAGGAAGGAGAAAGGGTTATGTTGAAGACATGGAGTTTCTGTGCAGTTACTTTTATTACATTTTTGTCAGGAGAAGCCAATTTACTTTTTAATAAATGTACTATATATGCTTTAAGAACATAGGATGAAGCGTAGATGACACTCTGTCTATTTTTTAAACACTTTAAGGACATTAGTCGATGGCTCTAATAGAAGTATAGGCCTTAATGTTCCCTCGGAAAACATTTTGCAATCATCCTGGGATCGTTCTTGGACTGCTCTCATTCAGAATTCTCTGTCCCTAATAAGAATCTCCACATTATGGAGACATTTACCAACCAAAACACTGATTTCTCATCATCTTTCAGTCAAACCCTCTTCTGTGGCCTTCAGGAGGGAACACAGTAAACACCAGAAGGTAAGTATTTCCCAAATCCTGTTGACAAAATTTTCCTCATGGATAAAAATGCACGTAAGAGTAGGAAAATGCAGAAAGTATCCTAGAACTGCTACCTTCATTTCCTGGTCTCTTCAACACATTGTCTGATATTATCATCTTTTTTTAAAGATTTCATTTATCGATTTTTAAGAGAGATGGAAAAGGAGGGAAAAAGCGAGGGAGAGAAGCATGTGTGAGACATACCTGTATAGGTTGCCTCTCACACGCCCCCAAGTAGGGGACCTGGTCAGCAACCTAGACATGTGCCCTGACCGGGAATGGAACTGGTGGCCTTTCAGTCTGCAGGCCAACGCTCAGTCCACTGAGCCGCACCAGCCAGGGCTCATCATCTTCTTAATGGTTAACAACTACAGCAACAACTGTAACTACCAGTTGTTTCATTCTCACAGTGTTTCAGACTTTAAGAATTCTATGTGAATAAACTCACTTAAACATTACAACAACCCAATGAAGTACATACTATAACTGTCGCCATTTATGATGAGGAAAGTGAGCTTTCAGACATACAGAAATGTTTGACTATATTTCTAAGATCACAGTATCAGTGGGAGTGCAATCTAACCCATATTTGCTTCTCTAAACCACTTACAAACTCATTAAAAGTTTCATAGTTTTTCCCTGACCACCATGACCAGTGGGTGTCATCCTGCAAAGCGACACATCGCCAATTTGATTCCTGCTTAGGGTGCAAGCCTGGATTGTGGGCCAGTTTCCTGGTTGGGGTGTGTGTGAGACGCAACTAATGAATATTTCTCTCTCACATCAATGTTCCTCTCCCTCTCTTCTTCCCTCCCTTCCCCTCTCTCAAGAAAATAACCAAAATCTTTTTTAAAAATTAGAAAAATAATCTTTCATAGTTTCTAAAGTTTTCATTGTCTTTTTCATGTGTCATTACATCATTCATCTGGCTGATGGTTTCAACCCAAGTTCTTCTCTGCTATGCTGAAGTGAGAGATGCACTAAGACCCTCTGACTAAGGAAAGCGTACAATGTACAGGCGGTTGGTACAGTGGATGGTCCCAGATGAAGAAGAATGTAAAATGCCCAGGATCAGAGCTTCCCACTGTAATCAAAGAAACCATCTCCCACCCGTGAGGAGCTTCAGGTTTGATGATTGAGGAAGAAAAATAATAACATGAGTTAAGGATTTTGTATAGGTTACACACTCTTCAATAGAAACTCATCCGTCTGGAGCTGATTTCAAATGCCCTTTCTTGTAGATGAAGTAACAGCTTCTTACTCTGAGTTCTAACAAGGCCACTCTCACCCTATTTAGAATCATTTGTTCAGCCTGCCTACCTCTGTTACAAGCTCTTTGAGAGGCTGGTCCATACCTAAGACCTCTGAGAAGTCACAGGCCCAGAACGGGGCCCTTGAGGGCCCCCGAATGTTTGCTGAATGAATAATTTCACAATTACAAATTAAACTAGAAGATGATCAATCAACACTGAAGGTCATTTCTGTGAGATTTGAAATATGGAGATAACTGAGAGGTGAATTGATAGCAGTACTGTAACCTCACACTCATACTGTATTACACACTTCATAGAACACTTTGGTGAACATTATTTAATTGCACGTTCACTATAACATTGAAAATTATGTTATACATCATGAAACCGAAGACAACTAGCTACTGATACAGCCTTGTCCAAACAGAATTGGTGGGACCCAGCTAATCTAAGTACAAATATTCATTCTCAGGTATTGCAAACTTTATCACCATTTTATTTATGGTCTTAAATATGTTTCTGCCAACTATTTCTTTATCGTCTTCCCAGTATCCTTCACTCTCAATATTATAGAGATAGTTGAAAAAAAGAGCCATAAGGCATGAGTTCTAATCTTGTATTCATTACCCACATTGGCCCTATGCCCTCTAATATTCATACTCCCTAGGTATTTCCAAGGGTTGAAGTATTAAAAACATGCATGTAAAATGTATCATGAGCCTTAAAAAATTAAATACATGTTATCTTTTAATACGTGACTCTTATATTGAAGGCAACACCCAAGGTGCCATTAAGCAATGAATCTAGTTTGAAGGAATTATCAGGAACAGCAAATTTTCTCACTGCAAGTGACTCAGAACATGCCCAGAAACCAGCGTTCCCTCCTGGAGAAACATGTGCCTTTGGAAAGCACACTAGACGAAATTCAGGTAAGAAAAACTAATTTGGAAACTTGAGTTCTTCCAAGTCCTACAGAAGGGCTGATAGCTATGGCCTAGGTCTGTGGGATGGACTTTGGATGGGCCTGGATTTAAGCTGGGCTAAGCTGAGACTGAAGTTAGCACTGGAGCTTTGCGCAAATTGTATAAATTCTCTTTGCTCCTGAATGCTAATGTGTAAAGTGATGATCAGGAAACATCACTCATATATTGTTTGAAAACATTAGATTAAATTTAAAACAATTGACAGGTACAAGTCGTCCAATAAATCCATCTGCGATAAGAGCAACCACACTTTACTGGTGTTGTGTGCCCAGGCCTTTACTCGATGCCTAACACATAATGTGCACTCAATAAATATTTTATGAATGATTACAGGTTGGCAAGTTAAACCTGGTAATGGGAAGATCTAAAATTGAATCAGTCATCTGTAGTTAGTGTGGAGTCTTAGTCTTCTGAACCAGTATTAACAGTAGAATAACGGAGCATGCAAAAGGACAGGTAATAAATTGATGGGAGGAGATTGTGTGTTATCTGACAAAATGGGAACTAACACTCCAGACCCCACTAGCCTCGCTCACCTACTCTTCTCCAACTCAGAACTCAGGAGAAAGGAGACTGACGTGAAGATGCACAGTCTACAAGAAAGAAAGGGCCATGTGTACCAAGAGGTCAGCGAGCCCCAGGATGACGACTACCTTTGTAAGTGACCCTCACCAAGAAGCGTGTTATGATACAATAATTTCATCTAGTCCTTTGGTCCCCAAATCATACCCTTCCTCCAGTGATGTGGAATACAGGATTGAGTCTCAATGATGTGAGTGCGGGACTCCTTCTGAAGCTCTTTGTGTCCAGGAACATGCACTATGCCTTCCCTAACCCCTGTTGCTCTCGCCTCCAGATTGTGAGAAGTGTGAGAACTTCTTCACTGACAGCTGTGCTGTGCACGGGCCCCCTGCATTTGTAAAGGACTGTGCAGTGGACAAGGGGCAGCCCAACCGCTCAGCCCTCACCCTGCCCCCTGGATTGAGAATTGGGCTATTGGGCATCTGTGAGGCTGGGCTTGGAGTGTGGAATGAGGCAGCTGATTTGCCTGTGGGTCTGCACTTTGGCCCTTATGAAGGACACATCACAGAAGACAAAGAGGCAGCCAAGAGCAGATACTCCTGGCTGGTGAGAACTATTTACCTCTTCCACTGTCCTCTGGCTTCCCACATTCTTTCTGAGGCCTGGAGGGACCTCACCTCTTATGTACTAGACATGGAGGGGACAACATGGTTAGCTGTGTGTACTGACTGGACTTTACATGAACACAAAGCTCCTGTTTAAGGATCAGAGAGTAAGTGGGAGCAAAGTGGTGCAGACAGAAAAGAGTGGCTCCTCCCTTGTAGGGCCCCTGCTCTGATTGGACAGGTAGACTCAGATGTGTAGATGATGAGTAAGAAAAATATCATGTGGTCACAACTGGCAGTCGAATCCCCATGCAGGCTGAAAGAGCTTTGATGACAGTAGAGTAAAATAATTTTGGCTATCACCTCCCCACCAGAAAAGAAAAAGTCTTCTACTTCTTTTCTGAAATACAGATCACCAAAGGGAGGAACTGCTATGAGTATGTGGATGGAAAGGACAAATCCTGGGCCAACTGGATGAGGTGAGGTAAACAGGTCACTGGATGCCAGAGGGGACACTCATCCCCCACAAGCCCATATAGCTTTCCCTCTCATCATGCCTCACTCAGTGGTCTCTCTCAATCCTTTTTTCCTCTCTTTCTCCATACACTGTTCTTTCATTTCAGAGGACATTTAGGAAAAAAGTATAGTATATGTCCTCAAAATGTAAAGCTCTCTTCTAGACACAACTTGGGCACTGGAAAGGACCTTGAAGAGCCTAGATTCACCAGGGACACTGGATTACATTTTACTTTATCAAATGAACATTAATTAAGCACTTACTGTGTTCCAGTTTAGATGAAGGAATACATTACTTAAACAGATCACATAACCCATGTCCTTATGGAGGACCTCTTGTAGACAGACATAAAAACAATTGCTTTTAGAAACATTTAACTATAATTTCCAAGAAGTGCATAGTGTCAAGATAGCACAAGCCAAGGATGGCCTAAACTTGTGAGGGCAGCAAACCATCCCAGCCTCACTTCTAACTAGAGCTGTGCTCTGAGGCCTGCAGAGGAATGGTCATGGGCACCTTTCCTGAGAGAGGCTCTTTTATCAGGGTTAACAGAATGTGAATCAACTACTAGTGTTCTGTTTTATTTTATTAAGACAAAAAGAGCTCCAATTTTTTATGGTAGCCTTGGGGAGACAAGTGAATGTTACCCTAAATTAAGTGTAGGGGTGTTGGAGAAAGGCCTCTCAAGAGAAAACTGATGTGGGCTGAGTACTGAATAATTAGTGAGCTAATTTAGAAGCAGACCCCTAGATCGAGCACCAGGTTCTGTGGTGTGAAACAACTTGATTTAGAGTTTGGAGAAGCCAGAGATCACTGGATATTATGGCCAATCTGGGTGGAGGTTAAGTCTAGAACTGGGTTTTACAAAATGGTGTTAGGCAGCATTAGCACTGCAAGCAGGACTTGGAGGTAGGAATTCACATGACATGCTGACGGATGCTCAGACACTGAACAGAAGGTTCCCTGGGAACATTAGGGGTAGTGGGCAACATCAGAGCCTGAGGGCCTTAAGAATCAGTGAGGACCTGGACATGGATGTAACAGGTAGTGGGAACTCATCACTGTGGGTTTCTTTCCCTTTACCTACCTCAATCCCAGGTATGTGAACTGTGCCGGGATGATGAAGAGCAGAACCTGGTGGCCTTTCAATACCACAGGGAGCTTTTCTACCGAACCTGCTGGGTCGTCAGGCCGGGCTGTGACCTGCTGGTCTGGTTCGGGGACGAGTATGGCCAGGAACTGGGCAGCAAGTGGGGCAGCAAGTGGAAGAGAGAGCTCGCGGCCGGGAGAGGTGGGCACCACTGTTCTTCAAAACAGAAGGAAAAGAGAGAATTCTCCATAGAAATTCATGATCCAATTCTTTTTCTTTTTTTATTAAAGATTTTATTTATTTATTTTTAGAGAGAGGAGATGGGAGAGAGAAAGAGCAATGTATGGTTGCCTCTCACATGGCCCTCACTGGGGACCTGGCCTGCAACCCAGGCATGTGCCCCTACTGGGAATCGAACTAGGACCTTTTGGCTCCCAGCCCGCCCCAAATCCACTGAGCTACACCAGCCGAGTTCATGATCCAACTCTTAAGTAGAAAGTCCACTCTAAAGTCAGTAAAGTTTCAAACCAGATGCTTCAGAAATTCACAATGCATTCATATGCCTTTTACTCTTAGGCAAAATTTTTATTTTTTATTTTAAAATATTTCATGCCTCAAATACACAACCCCTTTCAGTGCCAAAAGGCAGAGAGGCCAAAAAAAATTTTTTTCAAGCACTAACCGGCTCTCTCACCAAGGCAGTTTTTCTGACATTTTTATAGCTGTTTTTTTCTTAATTTTCTTCCATACTTCTAAGTAAAACAATTTTGATAGGCATTCAATATTTTTTAAAGATTTTGCCATGTCTGGTGTTTCTCAGTAGATTGAGTGCCGGCCTATGAACCAAAGGGTTACTGATTCCCAGGGTCGTCGATTCCCAGTCGGGGCACGTGCCTGACTTTCAGGCCAGGTCCCCAGTAGGGGCACGTGAGAGGCAACCACACATTGATGTTTCTCTCCCTTTCACTCCCTCCCTTCCCCCTTTTCTGAAAATAAGTAAATATATAAATAAATAATAAATAGATCAAATCTTTTTTAAAAAATTTCTTTTTATAGAGAGTGGAAAGGAGGGAGAAAAACATCAGTATGCAAGGGAAACATTCATCAGTTGTCTCCCACACACACCCAACTTGCACAACCCTGGCATGTGCCTTGACTGTGAATCAAACTTGTAACATTTCAGATTGTGCGACAACACCCAACCCACTGAGACACACCATTCAGGCAGGGCACATTCATTCGTTACTTCAGTGAATTGTCACGTGAGATCCTACTCTGTGGCACACAGTGTCCTGGAACCTGGAAATACAGATGAACGTGAGGATGAGAATCACTGCTCTTGAGGAGCTGACCAGTGAAGGAGGGAAACCCAGCACACGTGCCATCATGTGCGTAACATTACACAGTGGTTAGTGCATTGGAGAAAGCTAATCCAGGACAAGTGCAGAGGGATCAGTGTGAGGGGAGGGGCGGTGTGGCAGGTGGTTCCGGAAGGGCTCTCTCAGGAGATAACATTTACGAACTTACATGTGGGCAAAGGATCCCAACCAGAGGGAGCAGCTAGTGCAGGGAAGAAAAGAGATGGGGCCTTGAATTAGCTCAGGGTCACTCAGGTCTCCGTCTGAGCATAAAGGGTAAGAACAGAGTTCAGACAGATGCTTAGCAGCCCGGAAATGCAGGGCTGATGATCCAAGTTGAGACACTGGAGACTTTCCAGAGTGCAAGTGTGCAGTCAGCTGTAGCGTGGTATGTTCTCTGTTCTGATTATGCTCTGTTAATTTTTAAAAAATAAACTCCAGTGGGGAATCCCCTCAGAAATTACTTCATCTCCAAGTGAGAGAGCATGGTGGATTGGCCAGAGAGGAACAGGAGTCAGGCGTTTAAGAAGTGTGGTTGAAGAAACACTTTGAAACAGGACTTCTTAGTATATTTGAAATGGACTAACACTGAATTAAATGAAGCATAAATATTTGGTGTGAGGCTTGAGGAATGACTTTTTTAATGATTCTTCTAAATTTTTATTCATTTTGAGAGAGAGGGGAAGGGAGGGAGAACGAGACAGAGAGAAATACCAATGTATAGTTGACTCTCACAGGGCACCCACTGAGGACCTGGCCTGCAACTCAGGCATGTGCCCTCACTGGGAATCGAACCGGCGACCCTTTGCTTCACAGCCCTGCACTCAATCCACTGAAAGGGCAGGGTCAGGAAAGACATTTTATTTTATTGTTTTGAAAAACTGAAAGAGAAGCAATTTCTAGCTGGGGCCTGCAGTTTTCCTCTTTCACATGACTTAGAGGATACCTGTAGTTGGGAAAGGTCACTGCAGTTCAGGGAATGAAATGGCCTCTCACGCTACTCGGAAGTCCCTAGTCTGGGCAATATTACCAAAGACCCTGAGGCGGGCTTTCTGGATTTCTGAAGAAGATGCACTGCATAAAAATAAAAAGGAAAGTAGACTGGGAGTGGACACTTTGTGGGAGACCGAGCTTGCGTTGTCACCACAGTAAGAATGACTCATGGCGCAAGTCTTTCCAAGAGACTAATCATAGGGCCCAGGCATTCTTGTCAACACCTGCTCTGACCAAACCTTTCTCTTTCAGCAAAATCAAAGCCAGAGATCCACCCATGTGCCTCCTGCTCTCTGGCCTTCTCCAGTCAGAAATTCCTCAAACAACACGTGAAACTCAATCATCCCTCTCAGATTCTCCCAGGAACATCTGCAAGAAAACACCTCCAAGCAGAGGAACCCTGCCCAGAGGATCAGAATCAGCCGCAACAACATACTAGTACAGTGGGAATGATAAAGCCGAAGGTCAAGAGGTCAAAGAAAGGTCCAAACCTTTGCTTAAAAGGATCAGTCAGAGAATCTCAAGACCCTTTCAACCTTCCAAAGAACGAAGGAGGAGCTCTAATGAACATGAGAGAACAATGGAGGAAGAGCCCCGTAGAGGCCAGAAAGAGAGTCCAGAGGATACAGGCAAGTTATTTGTGAAAGTAGGGATGTCAAGAATTGTAACAATTGAGCATGAAGGGTGTTGGCAAGGCTTCAATGATGGGTCACATCTCATCACACAACAGAGGACACATTCAGGGGAGAAGCCTTATGTTTGCAGGGAGTGCGGGTGAGGCTTTACACAGAAGTCACATCTCATCAACCACCAGAGGACGCACTCAGGGGAGAAGCCCTATGTTTGCAAGGAGTGTGGGAGAGGCTTTACACTGAAGTCACATCTCATCACACACCAGAGGACACACTCAGGGGAGAAGCCCTGTTTGCAGGGAGTGCGGGCGAGGCTTTGCATACAAGTCAGTTCTCATCAACCACCAGAGGACACACTCAGGGGAGAAGCCTTATGTTTGCAGGGAATGCAGGCGAGGCTTTGCATACAAGTCAGTTATCATCAACCACCAGAGGACACACTCAGGGGAGAAGCCCTATGTTTGCAAGGAGTGCGGG
>PVJI01022385.1:0-25366 GCA_004026765.1 Micronycteris hirsuta | reverse complement strand
TTCGCTGATGGGTTATCACAGCACATGTTTAATCTTCACCCCCACGCCTGGGTCCGGATTTCCTCTCTGTGGCAAGCTTAGTGTGTGCCCCAGCAAAGCAACCACCTCTTAATATTAACTCAGGAGAGATACACTCGGAGACCGTCTGCAGGGGGGAGAACAAAGAGAGAACGGTCACTCAGTTTCTTCCAAAGTCAGATCATAGCCGCAGCAATGATAGCTAGTGTTTCTGCAGCGCTAACCAGGGACCAGGGACACTAGGCGCAATCCTCAGGAGCAGCCTGTGAGGTGGGTACTATTATCATCCTCATTTTCCAGATGAGGAAACGGGCTCAGAGCAGTCAGGTGACTTGCCCGAGGTCACACAGGTAGTGAGGAATAGAACTGGGCCTAATCCTGGAGACCACGTCCCCGCCATTGTGCTACCATAGCAACAGTTTTGCGTCACTGGCTCGGTGAGATGGTGCCCCACGCTCCCTCTGGCACATTGGAACCCCACTCTCGCCATAAGCATTGTGATGTTTTCCTTAGTGTTTATTTTCATCGGCACATAGAAATGCTGTAATGCTCAGAGCAGTGAGTTGGGAGGATGAAAGTGATGGCAGGGGGTTGGATGGACTCCGGAAACCTGTCTCCACCTTCGTCATCTTGTTCGGATGAACGATGTCAGCAGGTGATTTCTGTTCTAATGAGCAGAGCTGAGGGGGCTGCCAAGGCGGGCCCTAGGGTACAACTGCAGCCTGGAGAGTCGTCACCAGGGAGGAGCCAGTCCTCCGTTTTGTTTGAAAACTCAACCCATCAGTTGTCCCAGGGGCCCACGAGAGATTATTCTCCACCACGGTGCACTCATTTTCAGGGGAAGATATGGCCGGTGGCATAGCCAGCATTGGCCGCTTGCAGGGGGGATGCCTTTCCCGGGGACAGGGCCACTGAGGAGACCAGAACAGAACTTGGCAAGAGGAAAACTCGGGGCGGGGGGGAGTTACAGGCACTAAGGTGGGAGCATAGAGATGACTCGTGACCTCTCCCACCCCTGGCCCACCCCTGGCCCACCCCTGCCCACTCTGCCTCTGACAGCATGCGGGTGACTCCGCCCCTGTGCTCCTGCTGGCTTCTTCCTCCATGACCTAGCTCGTGCTGTGATGCCATTTCTTTTCTAAGCCTGGAGCTGCTTTTATATAAATCACACTTCTTGCTGGCTATTTCCTGCTGACATATAGAAAGCACCTTATCCTCAAAAATAAAGTATATTAATAACAATTCCTGCCATTTATTAAGTTCCTACTCTATTGCCAAGCACTGCGTTAAATGCTTTACCTCTGTTATCCCATTTCATCTTTATTTTTTTTATTCTTTTTTTTTAAGATTTTATTTATTTATTTTTAGACAGAAGGGAAGGGAGGGAGAAAGAGAGGGAGAGAAACATCAATGTGTGGTTGCCTCTCACGTGGTCCCCACTGGAGACCTGGCCTGCAACCCAGGCATGTGCTCTGGGAATCGAACTGGTGACCCTTTGGTTCACAGCCTGCGCTCAATCCACTGAGCTACACCAGCCAGGGCCCATTTCATCTTTATAACAATCCTGAAAGATGGGTAGCCTCATCCCCATTTTTCAAAGGAGGAACTCCGGCTCAGAGAGGTTAAACAACTTGAAGGTGACCACACAGCTGGTCAGTAAACCTAGTTAGGGTCATCTGATCCCGAGCCTGAGCTCTAACCACCACTTTGCAATTTTGTTTACAGCCAATTGCCTCTCCTGCACATTTATTCCTCTCACTGCCCTTTATGTCTTGCCCTCGACCCCATATCCTGGGGTCTGTCTTATCCCCAGAGCTCATAACCTGCACTTTATCTACCTCTCAGAATCTCTGGGAGGGTCACAGAGCAACATCCCAGTATCTTGATGATGGAAAGGACTCTAGCAGCTACCTCACCCCACATCTAATTTTTACAGATGATGAAACTGAGGCATCCTTGTGTTGTGGCTATGAGGATGAGCTTTGGAGCTACCCATGCCAATCCTGGCTTTTCCACGGAATAGCTGTGTGACCTTGGTCAAGTCACTTAACCTCTCTGAGACTCAGCTTCATTATCTGTAAAAAGGGAGCATCCTGGCTCTCTGTGTTTGCTGGGGTAACACAGGTAGAGCAACCTCACCATGCATGGCACATTTTAAGAACTCAATAATCGCTGGCTACTGTTATTAATAAATGGTAGACCAGAGAGGGTTGTGCAGCAGAGAGAAGGATGTCCAGCATATCAGTGGTTGAGCCAGACATCTAATCCCCCATGCTCTAGTGTTATTTCTACTATTTCTTCCTGCCTTGCCATGAGTGACATGGCATACAGGAATGTTCCATGTCCCTGTCCTGTCCTGTCCTGGTACAAGGAGCAGTGGTTTTCCATTAGGCATGTCACGTAGAGACATTCAGGTCATGTCTTCTCCCTGGAGCAGTGCTGGGAGTATCGCGTGACAGGGGACAGGGTATCACTGAAGTGGGAAGCTGACCCAGAGAGGCCCAACCACAGTTGGGACTGGGGAGGAGAGAGGGGCGGGCTGGCAGTAGGGGCTCCGATTCCCAGTGTTCACAGCAACTGCCAAGGTCATGGGCAGCTGGGGATCAGCTCCTCAAGCTGAAGCCATGTGGGAACAGAAGGGTGACTTGGAGAGACAAGACCCCTGGATAATACAAATTATTAGTTTTATCAAAACAACAACAAAAACCCTCCAATTACTTATCCCTTACCAAGCCCTTCGCCAGTCCCACTGGGTTGGTGACAAGAAGTGTGCTGTGCCCATCCCAGAGATGGGGACCATGGGGAGAAGGCTCAGCACTAAAGCCCTCAGTTGTCTGTCTCCCTCCCTTTCAGAAAGGGCAGTGCTGTCTCCTGAGCAAGGTCTTCCCTGACACCCAGCCCTCTACCGTGGGGGGTGTGGGGAGGACATGTCCCTCCCTTTGTCACTGCCCATCCTTTGCCAGGAAGGCAGGGCCATGCTCAGAGCCAGGTAAGAGAGGCCACTTCAGAAGGTCCCCCATTCCAGCCCTGGCTCCGGCCATGGCCCTCCCCACAAGATGAAGAGTCCTTAGGCCCAAGAGGACAAGTTCCCCTGGGGCCTGTGACCTCCCTTCCAGACCCCACTCTGAGAGCCTTGGACCCCGAAGTTCCAAGGAGAAGCGCCCCAAGCCTGTGTCCCCTCCAGGCGGATCTCTTCCTTGAGTCCTTCCTCCTGACAGGAGATGTCTTCCCCCCGCAGACCGCACGTGGACCTACTCCTTCTCCGGGGCCTTCCTGTTCTCCATGGGCTTTGTGGTCGCCGGGCTCTGCCTCCTGAGCTACAGATACGTCACCAAGCCGCCTCAGCCCCCTAACTCCCTGGTGAGCAGCCCCGCTAAGGGCAGGAGGGGCAGGTCTGGGGAGGGCCCCGAAGTAGCAGAGGGCATAGGCCCAGGGACCCCTGGCTCTCCCTGAAATGAAGGGATCAGCAGAAAAGTAGCCCTTGTTTGTCCCCTCCAACCTAAAACCGTGGCTTCCGGGGAGTATTGAAGAGGGGCCGATGATCAGAAAGAGTGGGCTTGGAATAGAAAACCCACACAGCGTGAAAGCATCCACGTCCAGGCAGGGAGCATAGGACCCGAGGGAGCAGGTCCCCGCAGGGGGCGGTGGGCGCTGCGGGGTCCCAAGCTCACACCCTGTCCAGAGGGCAGCCAAGTACCACCCCCCGGAATGCAGGCCCAGGGTGGCCAGATCCTCACGTACGTTTTCCAGAGAAGTCAGAAGTTCAGATTATAATGTGAAATCTCTCAATTGGCAAATGTGTAAAGCCCTGTGTAAACCACACAAGTCACGTGGCAGCCCAGTGTGGCCACCAGCAGTGGCTGCAGCTGCGCTGCTGGTCTGAGAGGCTCAAGGGCAGGCCGCTCGGTGTCACAGCCCAGCCAGCCATTTCCGGTAAAGCTTTCCTGGCGCCCACCCCTCCCCATCTTTTCCCACCTTGCCCCCTACATCAGTCTCTCAGGACCCATGAGCAAGGAGCAGTGTGGGCCACCACCTCCAGAGCATACCCCAAGGCCACCCCAAATCTAAGTCATCTACTTCCTGGGTCATCTGTTTCCTGGAGAAACCGCAGCTGAACTCTCTCTGCCTTGAGATAACCCGGACATCAGGAGTGGCCCTCGGCTCCAGGGCTGGAAGCCCTGTCCCTTCACGAAAGCCCCAGCATTCAGAGGGGTCTCTGGGAGGCCAAGGGGACACGCGGGACATGCATCTTAAAAAGCCCCCAATGGCCGATGGCCAACCCCATCGCTCTGGCCTCCCTGAGGAGGACCCCACCCTCCAGGGCGCCCTCAGGGGCGGAGATTGGGCCCTAAAGGTGGGCTGTTGTTGTCCCCGTGCAGGATGTACAACGCGTGCTGACCTTCCAGCCGCTGCAGTTCGTCCAGGAGCACACCCTGATCCCCGTCTGTGACCTCAGCGGCCCCAGCAGCCTGGCCCAGCCTGTCCAGTACTCCAGAGTCATGGTCTCTGGACCCCGGGAGCCCCCAGGAGCCCTGCCGCTGCACAACGCGTCTGAGATTGCCTACCTCGGGCAGCCGGACCTCTCCGTCCTCCAGCCCCCCAGAGCGCCGCCTCGCCAGGCACTCTCCCCACTGTCCTACGCTCCACAGGCTGCCCCTGAGGTCAGACCCCCATCCTACACACCCCAGGCCCCCGTGAACAGCTGGCCTCCCTCCTATGGGCTGTGCCTGGAAGACTCTGGCAAAGACTCCCCACCTGTGACGCACTCCAGTCCCAAACACCTCAGGCCTAAGGGTCAGCTGCAGAAAGAGCCACCAGCTGGTGACCTTTCTCTGCAGGGGGTGGCCTCCTTGGCTACGGAGGAGCCCGAAGAAGCAAATTCCTTCCAGCCACCCCTGTGTGCTGACACGGACGGAGCACCTGACGTTGACGTGCTGCACAAGGGACAGCCAGGGACTCCAGGGTACCTGAAGAGCCGGTTGCCCCTCCTCTCCTCTGTCCAGATAGAGGGCCACCCGGTGCCCCTTCCTTTGCACACTCCATCCC
Source organism: Micronycteris hirsuta (assembly GCA_004026765.1). NCBI lineage: Eukaryota > Metazoa > Chordata > Mammalia > Chiroptera > Phyllostomidae > Micronycteris > Micronycteris hirsuta. The sequence goes on along the minus strand of PVJI01022385.1, from coordinate 20,302 downwards.
TCCCATGGTCTCCCACGGACCAGGTTTCCAGTCCCTGGGGCCTGCTGGAGTCCCTCGTGTGTTCCAACGACGAGGATCCAGTGTCTGAGACTGAGGCCAAGAGCGCAGCTCCTCGGGCCCCAGACCCGGAGCAGCCCGCAGAGCTGGACTCTCTTTTCAGAGGCCTGGCCCTGACTGTGCAGTGGGAGCCCTGAGCAGCGGGCGGGTCTGGGCCTTCTTCCTCATCCCCAACCCCCACCATGCTGCGCACACAGCCCAGCCTCAGGGCGTGACCTGGAGAGAACTGGAGGAAGGGGACACTGGGTCCCTGCCGTGGCTGGAGCAGAGACACAACAAGGACTCCAGACAGGGAGTTACAGGTGGTATCACGTGTAAATGTATGTGTGCCCATAAGTGTGTGTGCCCACGAGCGTGTGCATGCAGAGCTCTCTCTGCAGGGCAGGACGGGGCAGTCAGAGTGCGGGAGTGAACGCAGGGAGACCTCCCAAGATCCAGCGCCCAGCTCCTAATAGGCTGGTCCCGAAGACCTCCTGGAGCTCACCTCTCCTCCCCCAACACCCGGCCAGGCTCTGGTCTGATTCGACAGAGAGTGAGGCCCCTGCCACCTCTGCGACTCTGCAAGTGAGAAAAGGAGCCTGAAAAGGATGCCGTGTAGCAGGCTGGGCAGAACCGGAACAACCTGCACTTCTGCCAAGGCCAGAGGCAGCACCATGGCAAGACTCCAGGGAGGGGTGCGGCCTGGGGCTCCTTCCCAGCCAGGGCTGCTGCCTGAAGTTGCACCATTTCTACTTCATTCCTCTGCTAGAGGCTGTATGTGCCCCGAGTGAAAGGAGGGTCCACCGGTGAGGGCGAGCACGTCCGCCTTTCCTGTTGGCAGCAGTTTCGGACCCTAATCTGAGGGCACATTTTGAGAGGAGCTTGGGGATGTGGGGCCCCCGCGTCCCCGGAGACAGGACCGACAAACAGCACTGACTCTTCACAGTTTTGGAAACTCAGCCTTGGGTTCAGCCCGTCTGGATCCAAATTCCAGCCTCGCCATTGACCAGCTATATGACTTCAAGCGAATGAATCACTGCTCAAAACCTCAGTTTCCTCATTCAGAAATGGGGAGAAGAACACCTACCTCACCTACCTCACCGGGCAGTGGTGAGGATGAAATTAAACAATGTCCGTAAAGTGCTTAATAGTGCTTGATGTATGGGCAGTGCCCAATAAATGGTAGCTACTTCCTGTTGTGATGTTCTGTTTTTTAATCAGACAGCACAGAGAGTGACACCTCGCCCCGGTTCAGGTTGGCTTCAGACTGGGCATTTTCTCACATCATCCGGGTTCCCCAGGATTGCTCCAGCCAAGCCAGGGGAGCAAGGTTCTCTGGTGGCAGAAGCAAGCAATGGGATTACAGGGCCTTCTGGAAACAGGGATGAGAGGCAAGTGGGACGTTCTGCCCAAGGTTGTAAGTGAAAGCTGTTTGGGGTGCTGGCATTCTCAGAGGACCCCCTTTGCGTGAGGCCCCCAGGCCTGCATCCACGCCCCACTGCCCGTGTCTGCTTGCACACAGGCAAAGGGCCCTTGCTCTGTGCTTTGAGAGTGCCGGCACATCCTTCGTATCATTTGCATCTCAGATGATCCCTGTGATGAGAAACCTGAGGCCCAGCCCTGGCTGGTGTGGCTCAGTGGGTTGAGTGCCCACCTGCAACCAACAGGTTGCTGGTTCAATTCCTGGTCAGGGCATATGCCTGGGTTCTGGGCCAGGTTCCCAGTAGGCATTCAAGAGGCAACTGATCCCTTACATCGATGTTTCTCTCTTTCTCCCTCTCTCTCCCTCTCTCTAAAAATAAATACGTAAAATATGTAAAAAGGAAAAAGGAACACTGAGGACCGGAGGAGTAAAGGGCCCACCCAATGGCCCCTCCCCGAGCTCATGACATGGTCGGAGCTCAGATCTAGTGCTTGTTTTCCTCATCAAGGGAAAGCGCTTTCCACACCGGTTTGGATTCTTTAGAAGACGAAACTTAGGAGGGGAGGGCCCCAACGGGGTCCCTAAGGGACAAGGGCCCCCATCACCTTCCCATCCCAAAGCCCTATCCGAGCATTTCTGAGAAACAGGACTGGAGCCCAGCTGCATCAGTGTGACTTTCTGGAAGTGTACGGTGCCCTCCTTTCTCTGCACCCAGACACGCCTTCCTTCCCCTTCCTCCCCTCCCCGCGACACAGCTCCCGGTGGTGGTGCTCTCGTCTGTTTGTCATTAATATATAACATTTCAGGGTCACTGGTTTAGACTCAATATCTCCCTAAGAGAGGGCAGCTGCCTCCCCGCCCCACGCCCATTCTCCTCCCCGTAGCACCAGCAGAATAGAAGTTAATGATGCTCCCCCTCTCCCCACGTGCAAACTAGTCTGCTTCCTGTCACTCGGCATGAACTCTGCCAAAGGTAAGTGGGACATGGCAACACAGAGGGGATTTTTTTTTTAATTAAAAGCCGTAAACATTTCTTCCAATTCACAGGGCTACAAAGCTCTCTAAGCTCCTCGGGGTGACAGACGTCCCAACTACTCCATGACTCTTAAGGGCGGAGTTTAAGAGCCTGAGGAGAGAGGTGCATGGCTCTGAGCCCTGTGATGCTCTTCAGGCAGGACTCGTCCCTACTGAGGAGCAGACAGCCAGGCTGCCTGACCCTGTACAGTCTGGGTCGCCTAGACAGGCAGCCCAGCCCTGCAGTTACAGTTGGAACTGGCTAGAGGGCGCTGTCCCAGGCCCTGGGAGCTGGGGGGGGGGGGCCTTGGCATTCCAGAGTGACCCAAGCCCTCACCCCATGACCAGGAATCTCCGAGCTGTCACCTGCCTCCCAGGCCCAGCAGAGCCAAGCCCCAGAGTAAAGGAACCGAGTAGTCGGGTTGGGGGAGGGGAGAGGAGGAACTCAGCCATGTGGCCCCGCCATTTCAGTAGGTGATCAGTCACCCTCCTGGAAACGCCTCAGATAGGTTGTATTCGCTGATATCTGCAAAGGAGGAAATGTTGCTCAGGCGGGCGACTTGCCCAGGTTGGTTTCCCAATCATAAAAATTCCCTGGGGAGCTTAGGGATAATACAACTTCCTCAGCCTCCAATGCCTGCTAAATCCCTGGCTCCTGGGGAATCGGGATTTTTCATAATCTTTAGTGATTCATCTCATGCTTATTGAGGGAAGAGTTTTCCTGTCCATGGTCTCAAATCACCTCCCCAGGGTCACCCCCGTAACACCTCCTGGTCGCAGATAGGACTTCTTGGGTGTCTGCAGAACTCCGGCCTCCCGAGCCCCAGCCCCCAGCAACACAGAGCGGTTTCCTGAGGTTCCACCCAGAGGAGAGGGGCCCCACGAGGCCACATGCCTCTTGCCCTCCCAGGTCTGAGCATCAGCCTGGATAAGGAGGCTGTGGCCAGATGTCGACACCAAGGCTTGTCCCCTGCTGCTGTCCCTACCTTACCTTGAAGAAAGTGGGATAGACAAAGACAAGAGCTGAGGCAGGAACAGACCGAGAGACAACAGACAACCCAGCCTCGCCTGCTGGTGCCATGCTGGTGGGATGCAGTTCTGAGGCCCCATGTCCCCTCCCACTCTACGGCTGAGGGTGCGTACGGAAGATCCACTTGACTTGTAAGTGTGAGAAGAACAGAAATTCAAATGAACTGTAGTGCAGTGCGACAGGGGCAGGGGAAGGAGATGGGGTACAGGATAAAGGGGGGAGGGGGAGAAAGCTTTGGGTTGGACAGTTCTCCTCTCGGCAGGTGGAATCAGCCAATGACAGCTTTGCTGTTCTCTGGAAACAGGGCTTGGGATTCTGGGTGGATGTAGGTGAAATGGGGTTCAAAGAACAGTCCTAAACGTTTGTGAGTCCAGGGAGGGCAATAAAAGGGGAAAGAAGAGAAGGGAGGGGAAGACAAAGAGGAAATATTTTGAGGAGTATTAGCCATGAGCCAGGTACTATACCAGAAATTTTACATATTTTAACCTCATAACCAATCTACAAGTATTTTTTAGCTTTTTTTTATTATTGTTATTCTATTACAGTCGTCCTTATTTTTCCCCCTTTGCCCTCCTCTTCCCGGCCCACCCCACCCCCTGCTCCCACAGTCCATCCCCACGCCATTGTCCACGTCTGTGGGCCATTCACACATGTTCTTTGACTAGTCCCTTCCCCTCTTTCCACCACTGCCCCCCACCCCGCCTGCCCCGGTCAGTCTGTTCCATGTTTCCGTGCCTCTGGTTCTATTTTGCTCATCAGTTTATTTTTCCAGTGAAAAACAAATACCACATGATCTCACTTATAAGAGGAATCTAATGAACTAAGTAAACTAATGTGCAAGGTAAGTACTTAGTCATTCATTCATCCACTGAGTTTTAAACAAGCAGACACCGAGCGCCCAGCTGTATGCCAGATACTGTTCTTGGGATGAGGGGTACAGTGAATAAGACAGGCAGGGGAGTTCCTGTTATCTTAGAGCTTATTTCCAACTTACCAATTAAAAAAAAACTGAGGCCCAGAGGTGAGGCCCCGGTGTTCCCACTGGTGAGTACAGGTGCCAGAGACTGGGATTCAAACCAAGACTTGCACGGCTGCAAGTCTAATGTCCCCTCAGCCTCGTGACCTGAGGGCTGGCCGTGTTCACAATGAGACACGTCAGGTCCCCCCGTGGGGAGTGAGGGCATCGTTGGGGTGTGGTCAGCAAAGGGGTACACAGGAATCCCACGCCCAGAAGGGCGGGTTGGGGAAGGCCCTCAGCACTCCTGGAGTTGCGCAGTTATCGGCGGGGCCCTCATTTAGCAAACGTGGACTGGGGACCAGGCATTGTTTCCTAGATGGGCCTTTGCAGTCAGATTGCAAGGCAGGCTTCACGGGCCCCCCTGTACAGACACCTGACCCGGAGTGGTTAAGTGACTTGCCCAAGGTCATACAGCACGTGAGGGGTGGCACCTCCACAGGCTGGCATGGGGGAAAGAGGGGTGCAGGACCGGTCTAAAGTTTAGTCTCCTGCTGGACTGGCAGCCCACGCCCCTCTTGGCTGTATGTACACACTCACAGTCACACTCACACTCACAGTGTACGCATAAATGTGAGCCTGGGAAAGCCCTTGGTTGGTTCAATACAAGGTGGGAGAGAGCTGCCAGGTGTTGTCCCCAAAGACACTCAGCACTGTGGCCAGGGAGGAAAGGAGAACCCTAGACCCGGGCTTTCAAAAGGGGTGGAGAGATCACTTGTGTGTCCTCACTCTCTCCAGTGAGAGGTCCCAAGGCAGTAGGCAGAGTGACAGGGACCAGCTCCTGGCGCCCTGAGCCCAGAAAGGTGCGGGGGGGCGAGGGGGACTGTGCTCTCTGGACCGGAACCGGCACAGCCTTCCCCAAACCTGGCCGTGCCCTGAGACCTGTCCCAGGTGTGCCTTCCTAATCCTCCCTGTTGTAACGGCCTGTCTCCCGTCTAGATGCCTCCACATCACGGGTCTCATCTTACTCACTTCTGCATCCTCGGTGCCCACAAAGGGTAGCCTGGCAAAGGGCAGGTGCGAGCCACGTGAGGGAAAAGAGCTGAGATGGGAGAAGGTGTAGCAAAGGTCAGGCAGAAGGGTCCCACATCGGCCACTGCGACATCCTCAGGAACCTGGACAGCGAAGAAGAGATGGCTTCCCCGTTGGCCTGCTGCCGGTGCCATGTCCTCATACACACGTGGCCATGGCCACGCAGGGGCTGGGCCAGTCACTGCTGGGAGAGGCAGGGAGACGAGAAGCCACATACTTCCATTTTAGCCAGTGATAACTTCCAAGCACTACTCATTTTTAGGTCCATGCCTTCCACCATCTTCATGCATTTGGGGTGCCCAGCCTCACTGTCTGAATTTTTAGGCGGGGAATCACATTGGAGATGCTGGGTGTCTTCCCTAAGGCACCGGTCGGTGGGGGGAAAGTTCAGATGAGAACTCTCAGCAGCCAGGAAACCACCCTTATCTGCCCTCCATACACCTAAGCTGGAGCTGTTACCTTCTTTCCACTTTCCTGGGGGGCTGGAGTTGGGCAGAAGGGACCCAGCTGACGGAGGGAGGATCCGGGGAGGCCGGGTGGGGGTGGGGACAGCTCCACCTGTTGCTGCTGCCCAGCAGCGCGGAGGGGGGCACGGCCCCTCCTTCACCACCACCCCCTTACAGTCTCTGTCCATTGTCATCACGGTCTCAGCACTGCTATATTTAAGGCCCCTGCGTGCGGGCTCCAGGATCACATTTTCTTCCTGTGTCGGCTGAGCCCGGGGCAAGAAGAGACCAAGGATCCTCTGGTCCTCTGGAGTCTTCTCCCCAGAGACGCCTAAGTGGACAGCTACTCCTGTAAGTCACCTCCAGGGATCGGGGTGGGAAGGAACACCTCCAGGGAGTGGGACCCTCACTTCCCATTGGAAGGTGGGCTGTGTGTATGCATGTGCTGGCAAAGGAGCCAGGGAGACTTGAAAAGAAGGTAGACAGGTGCTTAGGCAGCACCCGTCTAGGGGAGCCTAGAAATCTCTAGCCATCGCACCGTTCTGTGTGGTCCTGGGTCTTCCGAGCTGAACCTTCTGTGATGCAAAAGCTGGAGGGGAGCGGGGTGGAGATATCTGGGGGTATTTGGGAAGTGGGACAGGGTGAGCTGGCAGGTCCAGCAAACCTAAGTAGTGCTGGCCGGGTCATGCTTGGCAGACCTGGTGGGCAGGGAAAGAGAGCAAGCCCGCTGGGCACAAATCGCAGGGCCAGGAAGGCGCCCATCCAGCCTGGCAGGAAACTGAGGCCCAGACAGGGCAGGAGTCGGCTCAGTTCTCCCGAGGCAGGGTCAGAGTTCCTGCCCCTCGGAAGCTGGTGGAGCCGCAGCAGGAAGGCTGGAGGGGCTGCCTCTGCTCCCGCCCACAGGACCCAGCACAAGCCTCTGGGCACTCTCTTTCCCTCCTGAGGAGGGGAGAGCCTCCTTGCCCCTGCTTACTCTGGGGCTGCCTGTCAGAGGGCCGGCGCAGAAGCAGGCTGAGGCTTGGGAGGAAAGTGGCCAAGTGGCAGGACCTCCAGCCCAGGGCTTTGCACCCCCAGGAGAGGGCAGTGGGTGGGCGGTTTTCTCACCTGGCCCTCACCCTGCCGACCCTTCCCCACCAGGCACACACAGGCTCTGGGAAGAGGGCAGAGGAGGCTGCATTCTTGACGCTTAATCCTGAGCCTCAGTCAGTGCTTTAAAAAGAACCGATGGCTCATCTGCTAAAGCCGGGGGTCTGGTTTCGGGAAGCCCAGGAGGTCAGGGACGAGCGCCAGGCCCACCCGCTCTGCTAATTGGGACAAAGCATCCGGGGAAGGGAGCCAGCCGCTGACGCCAGGAAACTATACGCCTCAGCTGTTGGGCCCAGGGCCACAGCGTCCCAAGAAAGCTGCCCCCACCCAACCTGGGGTGGTACCCAGCAGCTCTCCTGAAGGCTGTCGGGAGGGAAGACCAGAATCAGCACAGCGATTCTCTGGGTGCAGGCAGACCCTCTTCCTCGGGAGCAACCAGATGGGGACCTGAAGGGTGAATGTGCTGTTATGTTCAACTGAGGTCATGGCACAAGGCCAAGGGAGCCTTGGGGGCAGCCCTTGGTCCCGGCTAATACCCCTCAGCAATCCAGCCTCTCTTGGGTATTCTTTGTGGACACCCCAAAGGAACAAACTGTTAGGAACTGGACGGAGTCGATAAATGCCCACCGAGAGTGACATTTGGCAGCCTGAGCCCCGACACCCCACAACAGGCCGAGAGTCTCTGATGAGCCAGTGGGCCACCTGCCATGTCTGGAACTTAGAGAAATGGTCACCTGGGTTCCCTGTGCACACCCAGGTCAGCGCACACACACACACACACACACACACAGGCCCCTCAGGAGGGGTGGGGCCCGGGCAGAGCGGGGCCTCATGGGAGCAGACAGGCGGGGCTGGAGTATCACTCTCTTCTGCTTCCTTCTTCACGGTCAGGGTCTATATCGGGTCCAAGCCCGGCAAGGACCCTCCCAGGTCAGGGGCCTGCCACCCAGAATTCCCACCTGGAGGAGGTGTCAAAGCCCTTCCAGGGACTCCCCCAAGCATCCTAGAGCTTCAGCTCAGAGGGGCCCTCAGAAACCCAGCGGCGACACTGAGGCCCACATCTGGGAGAGGACTCAGGACAAGAACCCAAAGCAGCCAGCTCGGGGCCTTCCCACCCGCCTCGCCTCCCTCCCCAGGACTCGCTCCCTGACCCCTGAGCCTCCTCCAGACCCAAGTGACCCAGCTCCACTGGGCACGACCTGGGGGTCCCGCCCTGAGCCTCGGGAATGCCAGGGAGGATCCCTCTGTCGTGACCCCCTCACAAGAAGAAAGGCTATGGGGCCCACTGTGTCTCCAGCCAAGGCCTGGCCTTGAGTAGGTGTATGACGTAGAGGTCAAGAACGCTCAGTGCTGGGCAGACCTGGGTGCCAGTCATGGCCCCACCATCGGCCCGCTGCATGACCTTAGGCAAGCCCTCCCTCCTCCTGAGCAAAATGGGATGATAACGGTGCTGTGTCATCTGGACTGTTGTGGGGACGGCGGCGAGGGGCAGGGGTGGTGTGCAGGTAATGCATTTGAAAACTCCTACGTGAGGCCTGGCTCATAGAAAGTGCTCACTGTTGTGACTTTTAACTCATTTACAGCCTTGTCAAAGGATAAAGATGCACAGATATGAAATAATTAAATAGTAAGAAGAGGCATTTTTTGAACAGAGCTAAATTGTGAAGTCCAGATACAAAGTACAAAAGGGACTAGAGGAGGGAAAATTCTAGGTGGCCTGTAGATTTTCAGCAGCGCTTAGAAACAGAATGTTGATGTCTACTACTTATATAGCACCTACTATGTGTCAGGTGCTCATCAAACCTTTCCAACCCCACTGGGAGGTTGGTAGACCCATTTTATAGATGATGAAACCAAGTCATCGAGTCTTGTCCAAGGTCACACACTTAACTGGAATGAGGAGCTGGGATCACAGTCAGGGGGTTGGACACAGACTCTCCACACTCAACCTTTGCACTCACGTAAGCATGCTCAGGTCGGGCTTTGAAGCACAAACAGAGTTAAGCAAGCCAGGAGGAGGAGAAGCTTCTCCAGGTAAGGAAACCAGCGCAGACAAAGGCTCAGAAGTGGGACTGAGTGTGGCGGATGCAGGAAGAGTCAGACAGCTGCCCACCTTGAGTCATAGAACATCACCGAGATCAATCATCTGGGAAGCTGAGGCCCAGAGAAGGCAAGGCCTTGCCCCCCAGGTCATACAGCAAGCAAGGACAGGGTTGCAGCTAGAACCCGATCCCCAACATGGGGCTCTGCTCACTCAGCTGGGGAACACGTGGAGGGGTGGATAATCCAGACTCAGAGCATAGAGCCCGCCTCTGTCCCCTTGGGCAAGTCCCTCTCCCTCTCAGGCCTCCATTCCCTGGTCTGCCCACTGGAGAGAGAACCCCTACCTCCTCACCTCACCAACCTCCCAGAGATGCTGGGACCACATGGGGAAGGGATGGACCGATGACGTGACCATGTCACCAACCTTGGCTTGGCAGGTTGCTGTTTCTGCAGCCATGACTCTGCCTCACAGCCTTGGAAATGCAGGGGAGCCCCAGCCCCGCCAGACCGTGGAGGTCCGCAGACTGGAGCACCGCCAGGAGGAGAAGCAGAAGGAACAGCGGCAGCACAGCCTGCACATGGGGTCCTCGGTGCGCAGGCGGACCTTCCGCAGCAGGTGGGGGCATCAGGGACCCTACCCTGGCCACTGCCCTATCCCCAGGGTCCCCAGTGTGAGGGGGCGGCACCGCCCTGTCCTCTGGATATTCCAGTCTGAAGGAGGAGGCACAGCCTGCTTTCTGAGACCCCAGTTTGAGGAGGGAGGCACAGCCACGCCTGCTAGTCCCCGAGGCTGAGATGGATGGACACGGCCCTAAACTCAGGGAGCCCCAGCCAGATGCCCAGCAAAGTCACAGGAGCCATACCTCTCCTCTCCCTGGCAGTGAGGAAGAGCACCAGTTCAGCGCCGCAGACTACGCCCTCGCAGCCGCCCTGGCTCTGACAGCCTCCTCAGAGATGTCTTGGTAAGTCAAGCGACCTTTCCAGAGAGCAGTAGGCTGAGAAGGGGCCACCCTGCCCAGTCCCCTGCCTCCGTGTGGGGCTCCCACATGGAGCTTGAAGAAGCTGCCCAGAGTGACACATCTAGACTAAGGGGCTAGGCCAAGGTTAAAGCCCAGGGCTATCTGACCACAGTACCCACCTCACTACCTTCTGGATGAATCCACCGGCAGTAGTGGGGGACCATCCCCAAGAGGGAGGGTGGGGGGTCCGCCTGCACCAGCTGGCCACACATGGTGCAGGAGCGGGCCAGAGAGAGGAGGAGCAAGTAAACCAGCCCCAAGCTGCCAACGAGTCCGAAGACGGAAAGGCCTCTCAGCGTGAGAACATCAGGAGGCCATGTTCTGGGCTCAGAGGCCTGGGCCGTGGCCCTGGCTGCTCCGAAGCAAGTCAGTGAGCCTCAGGGGTCTGTCCTACAAAATAGCAAGACTGATGCCTGTCCACCTGGTTGCAGTGAAAACAAGAGGAACAATGGTTTGTGAAAGAGCCTTGCAAACCATTTGAGAGTAGTTATTATGCACCTGCTGAATGCAGGACCCATTCAGGGTATTTTTGGAGGCAAGAGAGAATTAAAAGTTATTCTGTCCTCAAGAAGCTTAAAGTGCAGGTGGCAAAGCTGGGGTGGGCAACGGCTGGGATGCCCTCCCCTCCAGCCACCAACCCTAGGTTCTCAGCCACTTGCACCCTCTGTCGCCACACAGGGAGGCCCAGCTGAGGCGCCGGACCTCCACAGTGGAGCTGGAGGAGCGAGGGCAGAAGCGGGTACGCTTTGGCAATGACTTGGAGAGGACAGACATCGCCTTCCTGCGGACCCAATGGTTGCTGCGCCAGAGACGTGACCGCAAGGCACTGAGACGGCGGGTGAGAGGCTGGGCTGGGGAGCCCTGGGGACCTGAGACCTGGGGCCCATCACATGCCACCCACCTTACTCTACCCGCTTTGCAGACCCTGGCCGTCGAGCAGGGTTTGAATCCCAGTGCCCCGCCCCCAGCTGTGTGACCTTAGGCAAGCAACAGATTCTTCCTGGGCCTCAGTTTTCTTATCTGCCAAGTAGATGTATGTGGTTGAACCAGCTCTCAGTGTCAAGGTGTGAATTAAATGAGATCAGGCCTGTAAAGTCACTTTCCCAGCGCCTAGGACTCCGAGGACCCTCGGGAAATGCTATTCCTGACCGACGTCAGGGATCTCCCTGCAGAAGAGCAATAGCTAATACCTACATGGGCTTCTTCGGTGCCTGTGTTTTTCACATATCAACTCCTTGAATCCTCATTACAACCCCACAGCGGGGTGGAGGCATATTACTATCTTCCCCATTTTACTAAAGAGGAACCTGAGGACTTGTCTATGGCCTCATGGATAGTAAGTGGCAGAGTCGGCCTTGACCCCAGGCCAGTTGGTTCCAAAGCCCACGTTCTGCCCTCTGGGCCACACTGCCCCTCAGATACGGCTGCAGGGGCTCCAGGTGACGTGGACCTGACTCCAGAGCCTGGGTGTCAGGGAGCAAGGTGGCTATGAAAAGGGGGGAGAGATGCCACCCTGGCTCATAGGAGTCACAGACCTTCTCCTGCTTCCAGACCGAGGAGAAGGTTCGGGAGGCCAAGGAGCTGAGAGAGCTGTGTTCCGGCCGCGGGCCCTGGTTCTGGATCCCACTGCGCTCCCACGCTGTCTGGGAGCACACCACCGTCCTGCTGACCTGTACGATCCAGGGCTCGCCTCCACCCCAGGTTGCCTGGTAAGCACTGGGGTGGGAGAGGAAGGTCCTTGCCTTGCTTGCCTCCTTGGTTACATGAGTGTGAGTTCCTCACAGGCCGACATCCCCTAGGGGCCCAGTCTTCCCCCCAGAGTTCCTGCAGCCCCCAGACCCTAAGCTCTGCCCACCCCCCAAAACAGAGTAGCAGCTGCTAGGGAGGCTCAGGAGAAGTTATTCTTAGCTGCCTCCCAGCCAGCCTGGGGCTAGAAGAAGCCTGGGCTGCCAGGGAGCCACCCCTTGTAAAAATACGGTTCTGGTGTCATGGAAAGGCAGCTGCTCCCAGCTGGGTGTCTCTGGGGAGGGAGGATGACAAGGAGGTAGGGCAGTGGGCAGGGGGCAGGGGAGCAGGGGAGCAGGTGGGAGGGCGGGGACCCTCCAGTGAGAAGCAGCTCAGGCCTGGAGTGGGAGCCCTGGGCTCCAGACCTGGCTCTCAGTCTCTCTACTAACTCACCACGTGGTCTCACCAGATCTCCTACCCTCTCCCGTCCAGCCTGCCTGTGGTGAAGATTTAATGTCACAACAATGTGAAAACCCTCAGAACATCAAAGGTGCTTGAAAAGCAGGAGCTATCATTCCTGGGGAGGTGGCAGGTGTCTCCTGAACAAGCACTGTGGAGATGGGGGATGGCCATGGCCATGTCCGGGGTCCCAGTTCTACCACGGAGGGAGGCGTGTCATTCATACAACTGATCCCGCAGCTTCCTGAGTTCCCCTGGGTCTAAGGCCCATTGTCAGCCATGCTGAAGCCAAGGACAGGATTTCAACCAATTATTTACAAAAAGCATAACCTGTCCCAGGTGCACGGTATAGAAATGACCCAGACACAGTCTTGCCTTGAGGAACTCTCAGCCCAGAAGAGAAATGTCAACATAGAAGTGTATTCATGGGTGACGTTTGAGGTAAAAGAGTGGAGGTGAAGTGGAGGAAGTAGCTGCCCTCACCCGGAAAATCCAGGAAGGCTTCTCAGAGGAGGTAACATAGGAAACAGACCATGGTCTAGTAGAAGAGAGAAGATAAGCACACAAAAACCAAGATCACAAAGGAAAAAGCAACAGCTTGTACTTGAACCCACTTTTCAATGACCCAGCACTTTTCTCTCATATGAGCCTCAGGGACACCCAGGAGGTAGGTACTATTATCCCCATTTCACGGGTAAAGATATCAAGGCTCAGAGAGACAGTGCGACCTGCCAAAGGTCACACAGCCAGTATGAGTCAGGATTCAACTTGGGTCTTTTGCCTCCCAGCCCATATCTCCTTCCACTGGCCTAGAAAGTTGGAGAGTCCTAATTCTAGTTCTTTCTTCCCCTTAAACTGCACATAATGCTTTAGAAGTCAGAGAAATAGAAAGCATCTAGGCCAGGAGCAATCAAGAAGGCCTCTGGAGGGCATTAATAGTGGAACTGGCCATTGCCAGATGACAGTCACTCAAAAAGCGTGCCAGGCGCCATGCTGGGCACTGGGGCTTTGTGGGAGCCGAGGCGGTCCCTGCCCGCGGGTTTCTGTTTCACTAGGAGGCCTGTCCCCAACAGCTGGGCTCGGCAAAGCGCAGGTCAGCCCCTCAGCTGTCCCTGCGGGCAGCCACACCCTGCGCTGCCCTGGCCCTAAGCATTCTGAGGGAGCCACTCAGCAGGGGGGCTCATTTCCACCCCTGCCAGCAACGTTGCCACAACAGGGTGAGGTTGCCACAACAGAGCATTCCAGCCCGTGGCTCTGGCATGGGGGCTGGTTTTCCACCATCAGTCACCTCTGGCAGGGACACACACACCCTGGGATTGGCCTCCGGACCTCTGTCCAGGCTCCAGGAGAGACCCAGCCCCCAGGTCTGGAGGAAGACCCTGGCCCACCAGGCTCGGGGGCGAGTCCATTTTGTTCGGCAATTGTTGAATGCGTCCCAGATGCGGGGGCAACAGGAGGACGAGTTAGGCAAGGCCCTCGTCCGGCCACGTCAATGCTGCAGAAGTGGACCCTGGACGTGATTCTTTCTGAGGTCAGAATCAGTCTCCTAGAGTAAGCAGACTAAAAATTAAAACCTGACACCAAAGTATGGGAGGAGAAAGGAAATTGAGATAAATAATAAAAACCTCGCTCTTTTATGCGGACCTCTCTGAGCCACGCTCTGGGCTGTGTGTTCCAGCCTCAGCTCTCATGTATTACTATTTTATGATTGGCTGCCGTGGAGGATCGTCAGCACGGCCCATGCCGAGGGGGCCCACCGCACAGGCCGGAGAAGCCCAAAGAAAGAGCGAGATGAGCTTGGGGGCCCCTGGCTGTCCGGGTCATTCCCAGAGCTGCAATCGCTGCTTTTTCTAGGAAAGGCAGAGGCTGGCCAGGCTGAGATGTCAGGAATGTTTCGAGGAGGGGCGGGGCGGGGAGGGGGGAGGCACCTGACCTTTGCCCCCAAGCCTGGGAGAGGTGGAGAGATTGGGCCCTCAGATTAGACACCACCCTCCCTACACAAGACCTAGTTGGGATTCTTTAAGAAGAGGGCACAGCCTGGGGTTTATGTGGTGGGGTGTGAGCATGGCACTGTTTGGTTGCCATGGAGACAAACAAGGCATGGGATAGGGGAGCCAGGTCCACAGAAGGCAATGCACTGAGGCCAGGGTGGCCTCCTCTCCAACCTCAGCCACCACTGGGGCAGACTGTCCATGCACCAGCCTCATGGATCCAGAGGCTCAGGGAGGGTCACTGACTTGCCCAAGGTCACCCAGCAATGTGTCAAGGCCGCGTAACTTTCACAGGCTTTCATCCACCAGCCATGACTCCTCAGGCTCCAGACCCCCCTCAATGGATGATGGAAGATGGAAGAGGCAAGCCTACCTCACTGTCCAGTGCCCACAGGAGGGAGGACAGGTCCCCAGTGGTCATAGGAAACAAGCAGCAGTATCCAGAAGCAGAGGGGTGATCTGCTCAGCCACCCTCGGGAATCACCTGAGAGTTTAAAAAATACCAATGCCCAGGTCCCACCTCTAAAACTTGTGATTTTTAGTTCTGCGATGCAGTCTGGGCATGGAGACCTTTCGTAATGGCTTAAATAAGAGGGTTTACTCTTCTCTCATGTAAGTGTCTGTTGCAGACCATGGGCTGCTGTCGCGGCACTGCCCACAGATTACACAGATTACGGGTTACAGAGGCTGGGTGATAAATTATTCAGTGGCTCCGTGATACATTCTATTCCTTTAGAATAAGAGAAGAATGTGTATAGGGAAGTAATTAGCAGTTTCTGATGCAAATTCCCAAAGGCATCTGTTTAAAATCTGGGCGTGGAGATTTTTAAAGCTTCTTCTGGTGATTCTAACAAGAGCCAAGATAAAGAACTTCCATCCTGAGAGGTCGACAGGGAGGTAGGGATGGGAGTACCTTCCTCAGAAAGCCACCTCAGAGGAGGGAATATCTGGGCCCCAGGTCCGGGAGACACCCTGACATGGAGAGGAGCAGGTGTCCCTAATTACAGTCCCCCTCTTCTCTGCCTCCCCAAAGGGGAATGAACTCGTGAGCATCTATAATGATCAGGCCGCTGGAGAACAGCTTTGCACATCTTACTGCACTTAATGGTACGACAACCCTACAAGGTTGCTGCTATTCTTACTCCCATTTTATAGATGAGAACAAATGAGGTTCAGAGCAGTGAACGTGCTGCCCTGGGTCACATGGGCGAGGACGCAACACAAAGCTGAGGTCAGAATCCAGGTCCAGAGGCTCTGAATCCTTCCTGCTCGGAGCCATGCTGCCTGCCACAGGCCACCGTGTCTCCACAGGTACAAAAATGACGTGCAAATCGATCCTCGCCTCTTCCCTGTTGGAAAGTACCGAATCACCAACAACTACGGGCTGCTGACCCTGGAGATCAGGAGGTGAGACTGTGAGCCCCAAGACACCGCTGACCCCTGAAGCCAGAGCAGGGTTCCCAACCCTTCCTCTGAGCCGTTGCCCAAGTGGGCCACATCTTCAGAAGTGTCTGGGGTGCTTGGTAAATATCAGTTCGTGGGAAAGAATTCTCACCCCAAGAGATCCAGATTAAGTGGGGCCCAGGAATTGACACATAATACATGCCCCCATGGGAAGGTGCTCACAGTGAGAAATGTGGACCCAGAGGCCAGTAGCAAGGATTGAATGCTGAGCTAGGCAAGTTGGGAGAGCTCCTTGCTGGGGGAGAGAAACAAGTCCTTACACAAATACACATGCATGCACTCACTCACACACACATGTGCAAGGGGAAGCAGTGGGAAGGGAAAGTTAGACAGGCCTTTCAGGAGATGGCGAGTCTTAAGCACGGTTTTGCAGGAAGAGGTCGCACATGTGGAGGGAGGCAGGGAAGCACAGTCCCAAAGTACGTAGAACCCATGGGCTGCCCCATGTTGCATCCCTCCCAGGGCCGAGCTCTGTGCTAGGCACTCTACACACTCCATCGACAATGCCCGCCACTGTTCATGCAGGGAAGCATTGTTGCAGGTGAGGAAACGGGAGCTGTGAAAGGTCAAAGTTTGCAGAGCTTTTACAGGTAGGGCCTGGGTTGGAGCAAGTTCTCTCCATCTGGGTTCTTCCCAATACACCAAACCCTCCCCTTCAGCCAACGTGGGTTTTAGAGACACAAATATGAACAGGACTTTGATCCTACCCTCCAGAAGCAATGTAGGGATACGTGGACGTAAGTGTCTGACCACGCAATGCTACTAAGGGAGGTGTCCCATGGGCTATGCAGTCAGGGAAGGCACCCAGGTCTGGGGTTGGGGGAGGAAGTGCTCGTAGAGCAGGTGGGGCTGACCCTTAGAACAAGAAGGACCCCTGCCCTGAGCAGCCAGGGGATGAGAGGGGGCACGGAGGGGCCTCTCTGCTTGCTGATGGGTGCCAGATGTGCCGCAGCCTACCAAGTACTGTCTTCGTCACTAAGGTCACTGGGAACATGACAGGCGTGGCCTGGATGGTGGGGAGACCTGGGCCTGAGACTGAGAAAACCTGGGCACCTGGCCCAGCGCTGGCACAGACTGGCAGTGTGTCTCCGGCAGGCCCGTGCCCTGCACCCGCTCCAGGCCTCTGCTCTGGGGTGTTGATGGAGTGGGAGGTTGTGTCCCAGAGCGGGCTTGTTGCCTGGAAGCTGGGTTGACTTCCAGTGGCTGTGTGACTCTGGGCAAGGCACTTAGCCTCTCTAATCCTGCAGAGTCAGTAATAACAATCTTGCTTTCCAAGTGCCCTCACCTGAGGTGGGTTAGGCTCATGGAGTAGCCCCAGTTTTCCAGAGGTGGGCACTGTGGCATGGAGGGGGGCGGAGGCCAGCCTGAAGGCACACAGTTTTTCAGAGGGGGAGCCTGAGCCAGGACCTAAAGTCTCCCCACTGAGGCCCTCCCCACCTGCAGATGGGGACTTGGGTTCCCCATGGAGCCCAACAGTCTTGGGGGGCCTTGTCCCTCTCTCCTTTCCAGATGCACCATGGAGGACTCAGCCACCTACACGGTGAAGGTGAAGAACGCTTATGGCCAGGCCTCCTCCTACGCCAAAGTCCTTGTCCGCAGTAAGTCCCCCGTCCCCAACAGGCCAGGCCGGTCCACAGCACACCCAGATGAGCAGAAGAGGACGGGAGTCTGTGGTTAGACTCGAGGAAGGACCCTGGCTCAGGGGTACTTGGCCTGGGACCAGGTGACCAGGTGACCAGGGCAGCCATGGGGATGCTTCCTTCCCTGCAGCCTTGGAAGCAAGTGAGAGTCTCTGTCTCAGGCTGCACAACCTGCACAGCTGTCTCCAAGGAGTGCGCTTGCCCTGTCGGGTCGGGCTGGGGTCCTGACCCTGCTCAGGGCCCCTGGGAGGGTGGCCTGGCCCTGCCAGCCCCGCTGAGGGGTCCTCAGGGGCAAAAGCCAAGCCCTACCAATTCCCCTCTTGACCCCCACTGCCCCATGTGAGTTCTGATGCTATTTCCCAGTCGTACCTCTGAAGGTTACCCCAAGGGCATCCGCAATCCCAGCACCAGGCCCGGGGGGACGCTCAGGAGCTGGCCGGGCCCCAGCTCTCAGGCTGCTTCTGCTGCTGACCGGCTGTGTGAACCGGGCAGGCGGCTTCCCATCTCAGCCTCTTCATCTGCCGAGGGGACTCCTACCGCCTCCCCCAGACTCTCGTGTAGATGAAACTAAGTGGCATAGGCCAGGCGCAGCTCTGTTAGTCTCCCTCCGCCACCCCACAATCAGGACAGGGCACAGCCCAGGAGGCTGTGGACCTCTGGGCCCAGGACAATGACCTCAGCGACCCTGAGAGAGAAACAGCATGTGCCCAGAGTCAAGCCCGAAGTCAGGCATCAGGGCCCCGTCCCTCTGTCCACCCACCCTTCCCCTCACTTACTCCAGATCTTGGCCCTTCATCAAGCCCAGCAGCTTTGAATCCGTGGGCCTCCGGACTCCAGCCAGGCTCTCACCAAGACCATCCACTCACCGCCACTACCACCCCTCCCTGCTCTCATGTCCACGGCCCGTGGTGGCCCCAGTGGGGGGCCTTGGGCTGGGAGGCCGGGGCTCTAGGTTCTAATCCTGAGTCTTCCACTGACTCTGTGTGACCTCGAACAGCCTCCCAGACCTCCTTCCAGGGACCAATGTCACACTATGGCTTCAGGCTAGTTGGGCGATGACACCTCGGTTTGCTCATCTTTATGAGAAGACTGTGAAGGCCCCAACAGACAGGCCTGTTGTGAGATTAAACCATTTAACACAGGCCCAGGGCACTTGCTCCATGAACAAAAATGTCTGTGCTCTTCTCTGGCGTTCTGTGCCAACGTCTCCTTGGACTTCACCCTGACGCCCCCAGATGGCTCCCTTAGCGCTGCCCCTTCCCCGACCCCACCAGGAACCCCCAGCCTGACCGGGCTCCACCTCTCTGAAGATACGTGACCCAGGCGGTGAGCCAGACGGAGGAAGGAAACCACCATTGACTGAGCACCAGCTGGGTCAGGCTCCAGCTGAGGGCTTTGCTCGTGTGATTTAACTGTTCAGAGTCCCGCCACCATCAGGCAGGAACCACAGTCCCCATTTCACCAAGGTAGAAACTGAGGCACAGAGGAGTGAAGGAACTTCCCCAAAGCCAAAGGGCAGCCACTAACAGAGCAGGACTCACACCCACACCCAAAGGCCACGCCACCGCAGGCTGGCAGGAATGTGGGTCTGGACCCTCTCAAGCTCTGTGTGCTCTGGGTTTGCAGCTTACCTGGGGAAGGATGCTGGCTTCGATTCGGAGATCTTCAAAAGTAAGGAGGCTGGGGGGAGGGCGGGCCTTCGGGAGGAGGGTCTGGGACTTCTCATCAGGCCTCCCCGCAGCCCCCCTTTGAACATAGCCATCCATTGCCCACCAAGAATGTCCATGTGGGGTTTGCCTATGAGCTGCTAACATCTGCAGGCTGGTTTCTGGGGGCCCCAAGGCAGCTGCGAAGTTGTCCAGTGGCCTAAACTGAGTGAAAAAGGCAAAGCCAAAAAGACAAATGGATATGACTTTGGGTAGTTACTATTTCAGCTCATCTGGTCCCACATTGATAAATCTCTTCCCCACCCCCACCTCCCAGGACCAGGCCCCTCTCCTTGGTAAGACCACCTCAGGAACTGTGACTACTGACCCAGAGGAGTGAAGATACCCCAGAAGGGTCCTCGCTCCCACCTTAGGCCCAGGCTAGGCTGCTGGCCTCAGGAGCCGTCTGTCCTGAATTTCTCTTCCCATCTAGGACTGATGTTTGGGCCCGACGTGGAATTCACATCGGTGCTGCAACCGGTCTTTGCCCGTGAGAAGGAGCCCTTCTCCCTGACCTGCTTATTTTCGGAAGATGTATTAGACGCTGAGCAGAACATCCAGTGGTTCCGAGACGGTGAGGACCCCCGGTCCCCATGCCCAGCCTCCAGAGGCAGAGGTGGAAGAGAGGGACTAGAACCCTGGCTCCATCCCCAACCCTGGGACCCCCAGGGGAGAGGACACTCAGCTACACCCCTCCCCTAGTTAGCACAAGCCAGGTTGTGGGTCCTGAAGAGGCAGAAGGAAGCAGAGGGCAGCCACATGGGTGCCAGGGCAGGAGGAGCCCAGAGGTGCCTGAGCTCAACAAGGGGCTCCTGGTCTGGGAGAGGGAGGAAGCCAACCCACAACTGTAGCCACTGCCGGCTGAGAGCCCGCCCGGTCAGGCGCTGTCTCAGCCCTTCACATCGATAGGGTCCTTGTCAGCACCCTAAGAGTGAGTGACGGCACCCAAAGCAACAGAGGCCAAGGCCAGGAGGCAGGATGGCAGGAGGAGTGTCGGGGCAGGTTGTGACAGCGGCACAGGGCTTTCCCACTCAAGGTGTGGATGCCGGGAAATAATTGCCACCCAGAGCCGGAAGACCCCGGGGCGCGTCACAGGCAAGGCTGGAGAAGGCTGGTCAGATAACGTAGGAAGAGATGGCCCAGCCAGGGTGGACGGCTGGACCTCCTTCCTGC